>LUVW01000015.1:103207-171947 GCA_001661515.1 Capniomyces stellatus | reverse complement strand
CCCCCCCCCCCCCCCCCCAAAGAAAAATGAGATAAAGCATTAGGGTTAATGATATGGTGAAACAGATTATCACATGTTTTCCAAGTTTAAAAGTGTCAAAGTATATCTACAAAAATTGAAACATTCACGCTTTAAGGCACAGAGTAGAGTAAGCGTGATTAAATGTGATGCTTTATTTCCAATCTTGGTCCAGAACATATTTTAGTATCACATTTTCTTTTTCTATTTGAAAACGACAAAAGTGCAAAAAAAAAACATCAAGTGATTTTTACTCGGCCTTTACTATGAAATGTCGAGGATAGTTACGATTAGATAAAACCCATAGTATACACATCGATGGCTAAGAATCGATGTAAAACGATTGGCATGAGTGTTAGCAGCAATGTTTACATATTGTCACCAACCACAAGCCGAATTTTCAAGTTATGTTTCCGGTTTAACATAATTGCTGATTATAGTCATGAATTCTGTCGTTCCTAACACTACTTTGAATATTTTATTCGTTGTAAGCTTAGCGAAGCCAAGATGTAAAACGAATAAAGATGAAACCCACTTTCACAGCAGTTTTGATTTGAACTACTAATTGTCTAAAGATGTATGAGCATTTGTCTAAAGGTGTATGACTATTTGCTAGAATTGTTAATGGTGCTGAAAAACAATCAAGGCGATTAAAATGGGAATGTATTTAGGAAATACTAATGGCCCCACTTTACAATATTGTAATCCGAGTAATCAAATAGAACTTAAATAAAGTCGCTCTTGAGTCCAGCAGCTAAGAATTTGTGGAGTTGAACAGTGAGGGAAAAAAAAAAAGATCAATAATGATGTCTGGGATAAGCTAGCTGGTAGTCCGGTTGCTTGTTTGTGCTGGGAATACAGATTTGATGTGGGGTTTTGCGCACAAGTTCAAGTAGCAAATAAGGCGATACGAATAGAATTGGTGGCGATGGTAAAATTCCCCCCATCACAAAAGAAGGGGTGTATGGGAGAGATGGGTTAATGGGAACGGGGTCTAATTGAAGCGTTTTAGGCAAAATAAATTGATCAGAATCATTTTGTCCGAGTAATCTGTTTCAAAGTTAGGGATAGTTTAAATGAGCGTTTTACGGGAAATAACGGTTTTTGCGGCAATGGTGTTAATGGCAATATCTGTGCTGTCAGTTGAAACAAGGAGACGACCTAATAGAGTGATATTCTCTAATTCCTGTTTAGGTAAAATAGATCTGATGAAGTGTTTTTTTTTTTCAATGTTATACACGGGTATATAACTCGAACATTACTTTGTTGTTGCTGTTATTGTTGTTGTTGGGAATATAGTGCAAGGTGAATTAGATGCGGGACTAATGTTTCAAACTGATCAAGCATGCTGATTTTAATTTTATAAAATAATAAAATCAAACCGTTTGTTATTGTTGTGGATTTCACAGACATATTTAATCGGATAAAATACATGTAATTTGGCACAATTTAGATTGGGGCAAAATACAGCTTCAAAAGCGATGGTGTTTATGGTTTTAGTAATCCGACATATTTAGCTCAGCAAAACTGATTTCCAAAAGAAAACTCAATCTCAAATCAACAAAACTGCTACACTAATACACAAACCCAGTAGTAATGACAGAAAAAGAAAGTAAAAAAAAGGGAAAATGTGTTTAGATATGAGAAATCGATTCGATGAACCAACTATAGAATGCTAAGAATATCCATACTTTTGAAAGAAGTAAAAGCAAAGAGTAAAAAGGCTAGGCTCGTTTAAATTATACTACTGGGGTGATTTTAACAAGTTTTTTTTTATTTATCAAATATCAGAATATTGCACATTTTTACAATTTATTTCAAAACCACGATTAAATTGCAATAATTCGTTCATTTTAAATTGGAAACTGTTGCTAATTACTGAAAAATTAGTGGAAAAGCCTTCAAGTTAAACAAGTAGTACAGTTATTTTATGCTATCAAATTCCAAGTTTACAAATCTGCTTTTTATAGCAAGAAAATAAAACACAAGCGTCTTTCCAACTATTCCTTTTCTTTTTACTAAAAAAGGGGAAGTAGAGAAATATAAACCAAGAGATCTATCGGCAAATAGTTTTATTTTTGAAATTAAATTTTTTCTTTAGTAACATATCGATATATACAAGGATAATATAAAGCGGGGAAAAGTAGATCCAAGAGCCCACATTGTAAACTAGCAATATAAATTTTAGAACAGTCTTCTTTACAAATACTCTGCCAAAGGGTATCCAGGAAAACAAGTGGGTGAGTGGATAAGCGAACACACTGATTGAGAACACCAGTAAGAAAAGAGAGCAAATCAGCAAGCATAAAATAGTCGATTGAAATGGACTACGAAGAGAACAAAAAAGAGCTCGAGAGAGCATGTTTTGATTTTCAGGTAAGCGCAAAGCAATATAGCGAATAAAGGGAGGGGAGGGACCGGAAGAGTTGAATTGAAACCGAGCAAGTAGGGCATTTAATGGAAATGTTGTTTAGATTTACAATGCAAGGTTTCTGAAAAATGTTTATATTATACCTGTAGAATGCAATAAACAAAGTAGCAGCTGAAAAGACGCTGGAGGCCTTTAAGCGAAGGCCGGATTTACTATTTTTTGGGAAATACATTCTGGGTAAGAGTCCTGAATATTGTTTTATTTATGCTGTTGAAACACGAGAATCAGAGTTTCTTATTAGAAAGCAAATGCAGTTGGATGGTATTGGGGTCTAAAAGAGGTTTGATATGTGTGTACTGTGATAGAGAACAAGAGTAGCGGGGCAGCAAAGTTTTTCGCAATCAGAGGAATGGCAGAAAATGTTATAGAACGATACACACAGCTAGGAGTAGAGGAGGTAGTTCAGTTGAGGAACTGGCTTGTGGATCTTGCAGTAAATAGAATAGAGTAAGTATCGGAAGAATTTCAGGGCATAAAAGAGCAAATGTAATTCTGTGTTGATGGTTTGTTTTGAGACTAAAGTGGTATTATTTATTGGATTTTGGCATTGGCTGGGGTTTGGTGTTGTCGAACTGTGGTTTTACGGAATGTGAATAATATTAGTTTGGAGCAGTTTGTAGTTGAAACAATGTGCTGGGTAAGTTGAGGGTTTAGTTTGATAATTAAAGCTTGGGAGGGAGAGGAGGGGGGTTAGGGTGTTGAGTGAGAACTATTGACAAATGAATTGATGAGTAAATAGATGGGTGTGATATTAGCAGTAGTTATAATACATGACAAACAATATATATATATGTGTATTTATTTATAGGCTATATCGGTGGTTACAAAAAGATCGTGGTTGGATGTAAGCCCAGCCGGTCGAACGCAGTTTTTACAATCGATATGCGAAATGTTTACAAATACATCGAGTGAGTCTGTAGGAGCATCGATTGCTTCGCATTTGATTGAAGAGTTTTCGGGAGGATCGAGCTCGGCAAGAATAAGACTACCTTGGGAGTTCCATTACCAATGCAAGAGGGACTTTGAGGATATAGGGCTGCTTATGCTATTCCAAGCTAGCTTGATGGACCTAGAGAATAGGTTAAATGAATCTGGAGATGGGCTGATTAATAGCTGTTCAGCATTAGTAGTCTGCGAAAGGGTATTGAACTGGGAATTTACAAAGTCAGGTAATAAACAAATAGACAAAACAAAATAAAAGGACGAAGATAATAATAAAAAATAAAAAAATAAATGAATTGATTTGGTTAAACGGTTGGTAAAGTTGGTGTGGTATTAAAACATACATTTGTTGGTTACATTGGATGGTGTTTTTGGGGGGGGGATGATATCTAGATGTAGACTCTGTGGTTTCGGTAATGTTTTCTAAAAAAGAAACGGGCGACTTTGGAAAAAAGGCAGAAAGCGACGGTTTGATAGCGAATAGCGAGACAAGACATGCAAGTTTCCCAGAAAAGTGGGGGAGTTTGCTTTTACAGCCACAAACACTTCAGCTGTTTCTTCAAGTACGTGAAATTGAAAAGCACAGTTGTGTTAAAGCCTGATATATAAACATATATATATATTTGAAGCTTTGGACTAGATGTGTATAATGAAGGGGGTATATAATTGAGTTGATATTAATTAAAAAAGAAAAGAAAAGAAAAGAAATGGATGAAAAATGTGGTGATTGATAAATAGATATACTGGAAATTGCCTAAAAATGAGGGGCGTCATAACGATAAGGGGCGGAGGCATTTGGCGCTGCAATGTTTGATTCAGATATGCGGAATGAAGTGCGGAAGTATGCTGGAGGGGATAAGAAGTGAGGAGCGGGACGAGGTGCGGCTGAACTTTGCAGTGTCTATTATGAACATGTTGGTTCAGATGGCAGAGATGTAAGTTCGGTTTGTAATAGTGTTTAGATTTCATTTTGTAAAAAGAGGAAGCAGCCAAAATAGTGATTTGAGATGGAGAATAGTTGAATAGGATAGAATGTAAATACTAGAAAATATAAGCAAGATTTATTTGTGTATTTGTGTATGTAGGACAGTTGCACATAGCGACTTGAGCAACGATGTGTGTCTTGACGACTTTATTGGGCTTTCGCAGCTGAATCTTCGATTTATAGAGTCGCAATTAGGTGAAACGGGATCAAGTGGTTGTGTGGGTGGCAAGCTAAATGGAGCTGAGCCGCTTGAGTTTTTAATACGGGGACACGAGAACACGGTTGGGTACATTTGCAGCATTTCAATACTGATTAGGTTTGGGTTGCAGGGGATGCAGAAGCTGGCAGAAACGGCGGAAGATATGGATGATTTTGAGCAGGGGGTGGTGGTTGAGGGGGTGTCGAACTTTCTTGATGCGTGGGTAATCGTGGTGGAGTCGGTTAGTGAGTGGAGGGATAAGGTTCAGAATCTGGAGCTGAGGAGGGATGAGGATATGGAGGGGAATCGGTCGGGGTTGGATGTGTTTGCATGTTATTCGCGGATAGAAAAAGTGTCGCGGCCGATTTACCAGTCTTACATCCAGGTTTGTCTGCTGCTGGGGCAGTTTGACCTGGGACTGCATAGCGTTAGCGAGGCGAGAGGCATGGGTATGGATAGCGAAGGGGAGGATGAGGGTGATGGGGATGGGGATGGGGATGGAGAGGGGGGATACGGGAATGATGACAGTGAAGACCCAGGATCAACTAGTAAAGAGGCGGGGTCAAACTCGATATACGAGCACTCGTTCATGAGCCAAATAGCAGCGGTGGCGCTTCTGGCACGTATAGACAGCGCAGAGTCACTGCAGTACTTTGCAGAGGAGATATCACAGAGGATAGAGCGTATAAAGGCACCGGAAAGTAACTACTGCGACCTGACGAGTTTTAGAGAGCTGTGCTGGCTGATCAACATATACGGTGCGGTTTTAGCGGACATGAGTGAAGGCGAGGATGTTTTGATTCCAAGCAATGTGATAGACTCGTCAGTGCGGCTGTCCAACACGTACATGGTAGATCAGAGCCTGGAGATGGGAGGCGGGAATGGTCAGCGCGCAAGTAACCCGCGGTACCTGGCAAGCACAGCAGGGCTTGCAAACGACTACTTGTCAAACGAAAGCATCAAGTTTGATCCGCTGGTCAGGTCGATTTGCCAGATCCTGGGTGTTCTGGAGTTTATAGTTACCGACACCGAGTATTCTAGCCTGCCTAGCGGGCCAATGCACGGGTACGTTTTGCTTCTGGAAACCATCTACAAGTTTCTGTGCCGGATTGGGCCGGTCTATTTTATCCCTGACGACAACGAGTATGAGGTTATGAGCCTGTCTATTTCGGGTGCATTTGGCAAGGCTGGTGCTGATGGAGGAGGAACGCAGATTCTTTCTAGGCTGCTTGGACTGTGCTACGACAGTCTAACCCGGTGGAAACATTGCAGGCCAGCCACCAAACCAGTAAGTAAAGCAAAATATGTAAATATAAAAATGTATAGATGGGTTGGTTGTACTGTATTAATATATACTTGTATATGTTTTTTTTAGATTGTGGAAATGCTGCTTGCCTTTGTAAAGTCGCCAAGGATCAAGGCGCAGTTGGTTGTTTGCGACAATTACCGGTCGTTTATAAGTGCGGTGGTGCCAACGCTCCCCCAGATGCCAAAGCAAACGGCAACGAGCCTTACGTATGTGATATGCACGCTAGCAGCATCAACAACAACGTTGGACACGCAGTCGTACGTTGGAGACATTTTAGTACTGTTTGAGAATTACTTTATAAAGGCGTTTGAGAGTGCAGCAAACACAGCTGGCGGGATGCTGGCGGGGGGGAAGCAGGCGGAGTGTGATCTGCTGTTTGCGCTGGATGTCGTTGAGGGGATTTTCATGTCTGCGCAGCCAAACACGATCTGGCTACTGCATGCAAACGTAACGATGCGGTTTTTGCACGCGTGTAGATTATTGTTCAGAAACCACTACAACAGCCCAGATATTGTTTTGAAGCTGCTTCTTGTGCTGGAGGCGATTGCAAAGTTTGTTGAGCTTTCTTGGTTCACAGAGGTGGACTGTCCTGACGACCAGAGTGTCCAGGCCAACAGCCAGCCGTTTGTCAGCACCGACCCTTACGTCAACATCACGTTGTTTTCCGAGTCGTTCAAGGAGGCGATCCACTCGTTTACAGAGTCACGGGACTTGTTCCTAAAGACACAGAATTTAAGCGACCCACTTACTCATTCGTACTATGAAGCCATAATATTTCTGCAGAGCTCAACGCTAATAAAAATCACACACCAAGTATCGCTCAACTTGGCCAACATCTGGCCAAACACTAACCTAACCACAAACCTGTCGCTGACGCAGCCCATCTCAAGACCACCTTCGCCAACTCACTCGCCGCACATGCAGCAGACCCTAAACTTCCAAAACAGCTTTACCCAAATCCACAAAATCTTCAACAACTCCAACAAAATCACCAGATCTGAACAACACACCTCAAGCTCCTTGGTCTCACTACTCGTTCATTCTATCCAGTACCTCAACTCTTCAATCCCTACCCACCAGTTCACATTTGCAAACACTCTTGGCCCTTACATGCTGATGCTAAATGACATTTCCAACGTTTGTGGTGGAATCATTTGGATCAACATGTCTGCTGTAAACGCTCAGTACATCATCGTTGCTATTTCAAACGCCCTTGACCTCCCCGTTCCCCACATCCTAATCAACACCACTTGGCTACTGAATCTGCTCATCTACGATCTGTTCTTCAGAAAGTACACCGTCAACTCCACAAACTCACTTGACGCATCCACTGCTTATGGCTGCCTTGATCCAAGCGGCTCTTCAAGCCCCCTCAAGTCAATGTTACTTAGCGCTGTTCCAATGTACTTGGAAAAACTGCTTGGCATGATCCTCGTCAGCTCGTGTGACCCATCCGTCATCGACCATCTTGGCCTCTCCATCATCCTGCTTCACCTTGTCGACCTCACCTCGCCAACCTCAACTTCCTCACCCTCATCCCCATCAAGGCCCCTTCACTCCTCCACCACCAACCTATCCCAACTCGCCAAACCCATCAACCACTCCTGTCTCTTCAAACTCTCCAACCACTACAGCAAAATGACCTCCTCCCCCGACCAAAGCTCCCGCATCAACGCTATCTTCTCTGACTACCAAACTCACATCAGCGAACTTTCAAACGTCCACTACTTGATCGGTAAATCTCACCTCCTCAAACTTTATCAAAACTCAAACTCTAATTCAAACTCCAACTTATCCCCTCATTCAGACCAAATCAGATGCCAAGTCGATGTTTTGAACTCGCTGTTTGTTGAACAAAGAATCATCTTGTACCCCTTTTTAATCAACGTTCGTGCTATCCTCAAGGTCAAATAATCACCCTATCTTTCTTTTCCTACCCTCTCTTTTCCTTTTTTTATTATTAATAAAATGATAATACAAACTCTATTTTTATATTTTTGCATTTATCTCACCTACTTTATTTTCATTTTTTATCTCTTGCTCTTTTGTCTACTAATTATTAATTGACTTTCTTTTGTTTTACCCGTCCTTTATTATTATATTATTATTTGGTTAATCATGGTTGTGTTGTTAATTTACTAGTCTTGTTTTGCTGTGTTGCTGATCAGAAAAAAAAAAGTTTTTCTCACTTGCACCAGGCTTGTTGGTGTTACAACGCGGGTTTGTACGGTAATTGATAATGTGAGAAAGTCTTGTCAAGTGTTATTTATTCCTTTTCCTCTTTTTCAGTCAATTTAATGTTGTACTGCTTTTAATTGGCCATCTAGCCAAAAAATAATTAAATTAGATTAATTTGATCAAACTTGTTCCGGTGTTAGCTATTGGCATTATTTTGCCAAAGTAAAAGCAAAGAAAGAAAGAAAAAAAAAAGACATTTAAATCCATTTTACTCCTATTTTCGTTAATCGGTGTTTAAAGCAAGACAATTCCATTCACCAATCAAACCTAAATTGCACTTGTTTATTGGCAGGAATAGTTTCAAAACTTTCAAAATTAAAAAGCTTTTTAGTTTGCTTTCAAGTCTGAAAAATTCGAGCAAAAACAAATTAAAAAAAACGAAAAAAAAAAAGACCAAACGTAATTCCATAATAAAAAAAGCGACTTGTGTTATTATAAAGATCAAAAGTTAAAACAAATTTGTTGTTGTTGGGCTTTTTTTTCTTCTGTTTAAACATTAACCAAAAATACTTTACACCTTTGACTAAACACACTTTTGCTTTTTGCATCGATATATCCAGACGATTAAATTCAAAAGATCTGAAACACTAGTAGACCAAAACTTGTAAAGATCACGAACGAAAACTATAAACGAAAAACTGGACAAGTAAGATGATGGTCATTTAAAACCACTATTGCGTATTGAATTGAAAGGAAATATAATAATAACTTGCTTCTGATTGAAATATAGCTGAAAACAAAAAGAATAAAGTAAAAAAAACAATAACAAAAGAAAACAAAAGAATCGGAAAAATATAAAAGCAGAAAAAAACAAAACAAAACAAAACAAAACAAAACAGAAAAGAAAACAAAACAGAAAAAAGAAAAGAAAAACTAAATTTATAAATTAATAAAAAGGTTGGTACGTATAACATTAATTAACAAATACTCTCTTTTTTTTCTTTTACTCTTTTTTATATCCATGAATGAAATCGTTCAATTTAAAGTTTGTGATTCAGATGCTAAAAACAGAAAAGGCAACTTGACAAACAAAAGCAAAAACAAAACAGAGCGATGACGAATATACGCGTGGATCACGAAGGATGTTGAATCTGTTTTTAATCTACCAATGTAGAGCGGATTGGTGTTGTTAAACACAAAGATTAAAATAAAACTAGTCATCAAGTGGTTGCAGTGTAATAACGGGATCATCCTTTGCAACATTTATAGAAACTTAACAATGTCAAACGCAAACATCAATGGCGAAAATACCCAAGATCTGCCTGGACAAACACTAAGTGTGGGTGGCGCTACTTATAGTGCTCCAGCACCAAGTGTCAATGTGAATCTGTCCTCTGCCCCTGTCAACTTGGACGACTTGGAAGTAAACGATCCAGTAAGTTATCTCTCCCCCTTATATTGTTGGTATTCAGTCAATTTAAAGTTCTTTTGTATTAAAGATTGAACTTTAAAACTCTTTTTTTTTGATTTTATTTGATTTTTGGTTTAAATTAGGAACTTGCAGCTTTGAAAAGACAAATGATGGAAATGGAAAACGAAGCTGCAAAACTTCGTGAACTGCAAGCCCAAACCACAAAAGCAATCACTGATGAGCGTAAGTTAAAAATACACACAGCTTATTCCACCTCCCAATCACCATTCATCCATTCCATCCCCCCCCCCCACAAATCGAAGCTAATATATACTTGAACGTGTTTACTTAGATGCTAAAGATGACATTGACTCGCGCTCAGTGCATATTGGAAATGTTGACTACAGCTCAACACCAGAGGAGCTTCAAGCACATTTCCAGGCTTGCGGGACAATCAACCGAGTAACAATTCTATGCGACAAATTCACTGGTCATCCAAAGGGTTTTGCCTACATTGAGTTTTCCGATAAGTCTTCCGTTCAAGGCGCACTACAGTATGAAGGCTCCTTGCTTCACGGACGGCCAATCAAAGTCACTCAAAAACGAACTAACGTTCCTGGATACTCCAGAGGAAGAGGAAGAGGCGGCGGATTTGCTCCTAGAGGATACTTTATGCCAAGAGGAAGACCGTACTTTAGAGGCCGTGGGCGTGGACGAGGTGCCCATTTTGCCCCTTATTAGTCTACTTTGGTTTTAGTCTAATTTATTGTTAATTCCTCTTTACATTTTTTTTTTTTACATTTGCCAATTTGCTCTATTTTATTTATTACACTTGTTTACACTTTGTTGCTCTTAAAATGACAGTTTTTTTTCTTTTTTCTAATGCTGGTTGGAGAATAGTTGTTTACAATTCTTTTTTTTATTGGTTTGAAATCTGTTGTTATCTGATTACTTTTGTTGATTATTCATCAAATTTGCCATGCTTTTATATTAAAACCTACGATCTTTTCTTAATACAGTTTTTCGCATGATGTTATTGATGCTCGATATGTACTACAAATATCATTTACACTTATAATCTGATTAGAGTTTTTAAGTAAACCGCTACTTTTATCGATTAGTATGACGAGGAGGCTTTTTTTTTGTAGTGTTACGCTGTGTATGTGTTTTTTTTTAAATAAGTTCAATTGCGTATGCAGGTTTCTTTTTTTTTATCCCGACTACTTTTGTCTACGTCCGTTACATAAAATCCCCCCTTTCAGTAGCCATAACGCCTAATTTAGAGTACCAAGCTGTATTATTCGCTTACACAACTATTCCCCCTTTTTTTATTTATTATTTATTATTTTGTCGTTTTTATTTTCTGCTTTTGCCTTTCTCCCTTTTTATTTTTTTTTGTTTTATCTGCTAGGTTGTAGTTTTGGAAAATAAAGGAATATATCGGACAACACTTTGTAACTTGGGATTGCTTGCTTTGAGCTGGTTACTTGATACTGCGTATTTGGGTTTGAGCTCTTTGCAAACATTACCTGATCATACTTGGGTTTTCTCGGATAATTAATTCTTTCTTGTAATAAGCTGGAAAATCAAGGAGTGCTAAGTATTCGATTTTACGGTTTAATGCTTCGAACAATCTTCAAGTTCATGAATTTAGAAATTGGTGAGGTTACTCGATTTGATTTTTAACTTTTAACGTAGGTTTCATTAAAAGTTAGCAAAAAATAAAAGCAATAGATTAGAAAAAAAATAATCTGTTTCAATGATAAAAAAAAAAAAGTAAAAAAAGCAAATAAAGTAAATAAAACTCACTTTTACTAGTTTCAGCTTTAATCAACTTTGGTTTTTAAAAAAAAAACAATATAAAAAGCACAAGCCCGCTCAAACAACTCGAGTTCTTTTCCAGTTTCAGTATCAGTCCGAACACCAATATTAGAATTATAACTTAAAGCATAGAACGTTGTTTATTAAACAAACCAAACCAAACTCAAAACATGGACTTTACTGACGATATCCCACCTATGGGCTTGACCTCTGAGGAATTCAGAAAGCGAGGAAAAGAACTTGTTGACTTTATTGCCGACTACTATGACAATATCAACCAACTCCAGCGTAAGTGCGCCCTGCAAGTGGTCCATATCAATATCAACATTGCTTTTATATTTAGCCGGATAAATTCTAAACAGGTTTATTCCGTACTTTTTAAATTTTAAATATTGTTCTTGTTTTTGCTATTCTGTCCTTTCTGATTACCCATTTACAAGGAACATGAATAATAATGTCGAGATACGCTTTGCTACCATGATATTTTTACAATAGCATTGTCACAAGTCGAGCCAAATTACTTGTCAAAACTTTTGCCAACTGAGGCACCTGAAGGTAAACGCAACAAACCACTTGTTTCTTATTTTATTCATTATTTTGGAACTATGTCTATGATGGCTGATAACCTGCTATGCTTTCCAGAAAAAAAAGCAACAATAAAAAAATCCTCAAAACTAAATCAAAACATTGAATTTCTTAATATAATCTAGAGCCCGAGTCTTTTGATGCAATCCAAGCCGACTTTGAAAGCAAAATTATGCCAGGTGTCACTCATTGGCAATCCGGTACAACAACAACTACTACTACTATCATAAAATCAACAATAGTATTATAATTATGACGGTTTACCCTACTTTAACGCTTTTGCCGCAATAACGAGTACAGATAGACGATTAACAAAAAAATAAATAACTAAAATGCGTTTCAATAGGTAAATTCTTTGCATACTACCCAGCAAACTCTTCGTTCCCTGGAATTCTAGGTGAAATGTACAGCGCCATGCTTAACGGAGTTGGATTCAGTGTAAGACGATGCATATAAATTCCTAAACATATATATTGTATTAGTGATTGGTGGTTGGTATTTCGCATTTATTGTTTCGTATTTGGTTCATAACATCCATAAAAACATCCATCGCAGTCTAAAAACCATCACAGCTCTAACGCGTGTATAACACAAACAATTGTTAATATAGTGGGTTAATGGACCAGCAATGACAGAGCTGGAAACAATTACGCTTGATTGGCTTGGTAAGCTGATTGCTCTTGACGAGGACTTTTTATCAGTAAAATCTGACGGTACTCCGGGAACAGGGGGAGGTGTAATCCAAGGTACTGCAAGTGAGGCTATCATTGTAGCCATGCTCGCTGCCCGTACCAAAAACATCGACAAGTATATTGAGGAGAATCCAAACCACACAGAGGATGAGTTGGCTATCTACAAGTCAAGGCTGATTGGTTATGGTTCTGATCAGGTAAGATATATTCAGTTTACCTCTTATCCAAAAAAGAATATAAATAAAGAGTAGAGACTGAACTCAATTATACTGCCATAAACACCTTTGTTTTAAAATAGACACACTCTTCGGGCGAAAAGGCATCTATGATTATTGAATGTCGGTTCAGAGGAATTAAGACATCTAGCGACAAGATCCTGACCAAGGCAAACTTTGTATCGGCAATTGAGGAGGACAGGGCAAAAGGCCTGATTCCATTCTTTGTTGTAGCAACATTTGGAACTACAGCAACAGGTGCCATTGACGACATTAGTGGAATTGCAGACATAAGTGAGTAGCCTATCCCCTTTTTTTCTTTCTTGTTGCTGTATGAAATAAAATATATGGAATCGTTGTGTTGGTCTATTAGCAGTAAAATTAAAACTAATATGACAAAAATAAAATAAATGCAAAAATAGCCGAGTCTGAAGATATCTGGTTGCACGTCGACGCAGCCTATGCAGGTTCGGCACTTGTTTGTCCCGAGTTCCGCCCACTGATTGCTGGTTCGGAAAGAGCACAGTCATTCAACTTTAATGCACACAAGTGGCTGCTGACAAACTTTGATTGCTCAGCGCTTTACGTCAAAAACTCGTACCACCTGACTGCAGCACTTTCGATCCACCGCGACTATTACCAAAACAAAGCATCCTCCTCAGGTATGGTCCGTGACTACAAAGACTGGCAACTTCCACTGGGCCGTCGTTTCAGAGCCATGAAGCTGTGGCTGGTTTTGAGGTCCTTTGGTGCCCGCGGGTTGAGAAACCACATCAGAAGACACGTCAAGTACGCCAAATGGCTTGAATCTGAGCTTATTGCTGATGGCCGCTTTGATATTGTTTACCCCGTTACGTTTTCGCTGCTGACTGTCCAGATCACCAAACAGGCTATTGCCAACAAACTGAACGCCTCGGCCGACTCTGACGTTGTTTCCCAGGCTCACGTACGTGCCAACGCCGCACTGCACGCCAACATCCTCAAAGAAAACAAGGTGTTCCTTACCACCTGCATTCTTGATGGCGTTGTTTCAATACATATTGCAGTTGGATCCCCATCCACAACCCAAGAAACCATGCAGGAGCTGCTCGATGTTCTTAAAACCAACACCGAACTTGCGTTATCCGACCCCAACGTCCTAAATGCTAGCGCCATGTAATCTAATTCTGGTTCAATCTGGATTTACTACTCTATCCGCTGTGTTAAACCCTCATACCTTTGCATCAGTTAATTTGTGTTAATTATAATGAAGTTGATTTTCTACTTTGCGTAAATTCTTGGTGTCAAATTTTTTTGTTCAGGAAATAGTTCCTGTCTTTTTTAAAAAATATCACTGAATTATTACAAACAAATACAAATCAAAATATCTGTATCAAATATGGATCTCTTTACAAAACTTGACACACACATTTAACCAAAACTCGTGTCTTGTCTCCTAATTGTAAATTATATCTTCCACTTTTACAATTGTTCTTCTTAAAAATCACTCGTTATACATGTAATTGTTTTGTTTATTCAAATAAAGATAAAATAGCTTGTTTTAAATGGAGACTAGATTTGATAATATCAATAATAAAGCCGTGCATAGTGTAGTTGATAGAATAGGCCTAGAGGCATTTGCCGAGTTTGGGTTGTAGTTCTTTGGCACACCCTCGTTGGTCTGGTCATATCTAGAAGCGTAAAACGCCAGTTGTAGAGAGTACTTTTGCAACCTCCCAGCTGGCGGCGAGTCGCCTCTTAGAAATCCAACATCACTGTCGTAAATATACAAAAAGTACCCCTTCCCCTCAGCCAACCCCACTCCCTTTGGTTTTACCTCCTTCGTATCCCACTCAAATGACGTAATCTCCTCTGTGATGTTTTGTGCTATTGTAAAAACAAACGGCTTTTTCTTTGGATCGCTATTTGGGTCTTTGGGGAACTGCACGCTTACCGTTAGTCTCTTTGGTATAACAACAAGGTTTTCGTCATACTCCCACTCCAGCTTGATAACACCGTCTACTGCAACCATTGGAATCTGTATTGTTTTTGCCGGTGATATCAGTTTTATTCTTCCAGGAATCCCCTGTTCATCATCCAGTAGCTCCTCATCGTCATAGTCTGTGTTGTCGTTTTTTTCGCTTTCATTTTCTGTATCCTCCCTGCTTACATTCGCTTTGGTGCTACCTTCACTATTGTCTTTATCAGATACGCCTTTATCTTTCTCCTTATTCTCATCTTTCTCCTCCTTGGAAGGCTTTTTATCGCTAGTTACAGTCACTTTATCACCACTACCATCTACTATTCTGCTCTTTGATATATTGTTGGGGTCGTCGCCACTTTTGGCACCATCGCTGCTTTTAAAATTACCGTCACTTCTAGAGCCACCCAGCTCAGGCTCTGTGCTTCTTGGCCCCTCTCTACCCAAAGCTACCATATCTTGCTTTATACTTCTGGAACTTTCAAGACCTCTGTCCTCTTTAAAGCTTTGGTTAACTTGAGCCCGATTGCCAAGGCTCTCCCTTTCAATCGATTGTTTATTTTCAACTTTTGGCTCTTGAACCCCATCATTTGGCTCAACTGGCCTAGTCAGTTTATTCAGCCAATCTGTAATCTGTTTAGACCGAACTACGGCATTATCAAGGCTGTTATCAAGGCTGTTATCGCGAACTGGAATCGGGGTTTTGCCGGCTAATTTATCCGTTCCGAATAGTGGATAGTCCAATGGCTGAATATTTCTATTTAAATCTGGTTCTTGAAAACTGCCTGACTTTTCAGGCACAACAGTTTGGTCTAGAATTACCCCGCCCTTGCTTACATCTCCGCCAGCTATATAGATTTAATTTAGCCAGTTTACTAATGTGTATACCAAAATTTAAACTTCCTACATTTCATTAAACAGCCAGCTTTTGGTAAACCTACCTATTATGCGCTTTCTTAAAACAACACCGCAGTTTGTCTGACTACCTCCGTGGCACTTGAGGACTAGTGATAAAATGCACAGCTCGAAGCACCTCATTGTTATAATCGATTAAAACCGCCGCAAAACTATCCAGGGCTATTGGTTGTTATATATATATATGATAATCAAGTTATTATCGCTGGCCAAGCCGATGAACTGCTCTTTTAGGTTTGTTATTAACAGAAATAGCTGATCTTTCGAGTTTTTGGTTTTTTTAATAACAAACAAGATGCTACTTTTCAAAAAGTTTGTGGTATGGTATCTATATAGAGTCTCTGTCTTCAAGTGCATATTGCCTCTAAAGATCCAAGTCTTACATCAACAACTATCCCATGCAACATACCATATTATATTGTTCCAATGGGATATCAGTAATAATTTTTGGATACTTTAGAGCAGCCACTCTTACTCTCACCTTTCCCCAATTCATGATTTAATATACTGTAATTTACTAAAATATCATTCCCTTATTTAATACTAGATACTAGTGACCCCATTTAGCTACTTTTGTATCAACTCTACATTAACTCAGCGATTGTTGTTAGCTATACTACTAGTGTACCTTAGTTGTCATACCCTTTGTAGCAATATATATTTAATACTAGGGGCGAATATTAAAACTTGGGAGCAGTGACTAAGGCTTAATATCCGAGGACTAAATAAAGCCCCGTTGGACATGATCGATGTGAAGTATTAGATATTAGACGAAACCACAAATATAATATACGCTAATAACATTAGAAACTACAATACAAAGTCTGTGGAAAAAAAATGATGTGAAACCCCATTCTATTGAATATCTATATCATCCAACATTACCAATTATGGTTTCCGCTATACAACATTGGATTCTAAAAAATATTTTGTTAAAGCAAAAACAAAAAACAAAAGAGTTGATCAGATCAAGTGACTTTCCCCCCTTGGCTACATGGGACGATCTTTGGTCAAACTATTGTTCCTGGATATATAAGAGGTTAAAGGTTTGGGGGTTGCAGTTGGAGCTGAAAGGGGTTTTTGAAAGTTGCAGTAGAGGTTAGACTGATGGAGTGCTGAATTTTAAATTTAAAATTAATGCAGAATCCAAACGCCTAAACCAATAACCGAGATTTTGCTAACGTTTGATTTGAATGCCCAAACAAAGAGTGTGCGATAAAAATAGCTCATTCCAATTAAAGTTAGCCTGGTGAAATTAGATAAATGCTGCTAATTGAACAAGGCTTTATGCCTTACAAACCTAATGAAACTAGCCCACAGATTGGTAAAAATAGAGAATTGAAGGGAAATACAAAGCTGTAAAATGGGATATTAATTACTTTATTAGCTGGTTTGTATTTTTGTTTCTTTAGCCCAATTCAAACCATGAGTATTCAAACATCACAGAGTTAAGGGTAAATTATACCAGAATTCGAATTAAAAAAGCATTACAAAGAGCAAAAGCAAACTCTTGAGATAAGAACAATTCCGACGTTGGAATTAGAACAAAAAGAAAAGTGTACGAATAAAACAAGTTTTGGTAAAAACAAAGGGAAACAACAACAGACGAGGGAGAAGAAAGGGGAAAGGATTTATATTTGGAAATCTTTTTGCTGTAACATTAGTAACAAACACGCCAATTCGAGCTTTCGAATGCAGAGTAGTATTAGGCGGAAAAGAAGCTTTGTAAATACCAAGGAAGCCAGAGCAAATAAAAAAATCAAACGTGTGGAAAATATCAGTAACGTCCAAATAAGCAAAATGGACACAGAGAGCAGTAAAGGGGTGAAGAAGCGTCAGGCAGAAGCAACAAGATATAGTGGTCTTGAAAGTAACAACCGTGAAAAAGAACAAATGGAAGATAGGAAAGGAGTTGGAAAGGAAGTGAGTAAAAAGAATGTGGACAAGGATGCCAAGGAAATAATAAAGTATCAATCCTTGGAGGTTATATTGTAAGCAATAGAAATAAAAACTAGACGAATATATAAATACGTGTATATTTACTGCTCAAGTTGAAAGTGAAGCGTTCAAATTAGAGCTGAAAGAATTGGTTCGAAAGCTCTTGAATATTTCTAGAATGCCGAAAATAGACAAAGAAATAGGAAAATTGTAGTAGAATCATTAGTTAAATGTGGTGATTTATGATGGTGTATCTTAGATATCAACCACTGTCACAAAACGCGGTTGTGTTTAACCCAAACACAAAGGAGGTGGCAGTCAGAAAGGTCATGAACGCGAAGGAACCGCACACACGTAGCAGACTATTGACAGGTGCGGAAAATGGCATGGGTGAGAACGCGTATGAATACGGAATAAAGGTATGGAAATACACATTTTAATTGTTGTACTAATTTTAACCAAAATTACAAAAGTCTTGAGTTTAAGCTCGTTCCAAATATAATTGTTTACCCAAAAACAAATGAATGAACACGACACGACACAACACGACACGACACAGAGAGAACAGTCGACTTATTGCCCGACCTGTCTACGTAAATTTGACAAGGTAAATACGACTTTGATGAAATGTGTATTATGGTTGGATTTTATGCTGACCCATGGTCTTGGTTTGAATTAGAATGACTGGTGCTGTTTGTATTGAAATGAATGTAATGTCTTGAAACATACAATAGAGCTGGTTTGATCAGGAATACCCGCTTGGAAGAGAGTCGACAATAAGCAGAGGATATTTCTCATATCTATCAGAAGCATACAGGTAAATTGGTATATGTTGTGTCATTTAGTTAGAGTCTCCTGTTGATAAGACTTGGTTTTATCTGGAGTTGAGGATTGGGCTTCAAAGATGGAGTCTGGAGTTTTGTTGTAAAAACTGGAGTTGTATTTCTGGAGATAAACCAGGCAATTAAGAGAAGTGAATTATTTGAAAAACTAGAGCGGCGTCCCCGTTGGAATTGACGTACAATGGGACAAACCCGGCGCCAGATGAAAAGACACGCGGTTCGGATAGAGGAGTATCGGATGCGTGGGGAAGTGTTTATAGAAACAGCCTAGATGGAAGTGGACAGCCGACCGATAAGAGAGATAAGGGATATGCCAAAAGAAAGTCGGTATATGTTGTGGATGACGAACATGGCGCTGGGAATGCAGATAGAATGGGCGATGCAGAACCAAAGATGAGTGCCGGTATTAGGGATTCGGGAAAATTGAACGAAACGTCGTTTAACCACGGGTACTACAGTAGATTTTTCCAAGAGGGAAAGAAGCTGGGCAGGGGGCTTCGAGGCAGTGTGTATATGTGTCAGCATGTCCTTGATGGTGTATTTTTGGGCCAGTATGCGGTAAAGAAAGTGGCGGTTGGAGATGATCATAAATGGCTGATGAGAATGCTGAAAGAAGTAAAGCTTTTGGAGAGTCTGAACCACCCAAACATTGTAGAGTATAAACACAGCTGGCTTGAGATGCAAAAGCTGACAGCATTTGGTAATTTCCACCAAATAAGCGGTGATATTTTTGCAATAGAGAAAAAAAAACTGTGTATGTAATTAATAAACCGACTTCTAATGGTGGTATTGGTATTTGATAACAAATAGGGCCCTCTGTGCCGTGTCTTTTGATATTGATGGAGTATGCTAATGGGGGCAATCTGCAAGAGTATATGGAGAGCAGAAATAAACAGACAGAGGGAGGTGAGGATAAAGTAAGCATGAAGCAAAGGATATTGAGAGCGAGAAAAGAGAAAAGAGATCAAAGGAAATCCAGTGCAAAAGATACATTTGGAAACGGCAGAGGCTTACACTTGGACGGTATTGGTGGTGGTGGTGGTGGCCTAGGGGTAGATAAGGTGTACTATCTTCCGGTTAAAGATATATGGACAATGTTTGGAGACATATGCATGGGACTTGACCACTTGCATAAGCATGGGATTATTCACAGAGACCTAAAGCCACAAAACCTGCTTTTGAACCAAGATGCGCAAAAAATCACCAAGCCAAAAATGAGCATGGACTACCCGGCTTCCTTGGAGGATGGATACGAGAAAACTGTGGGGAAAATCCCGAGACTTTTGTTAACAGATTTTGGCGAATGCGAGATTTTGAACTGCATTGATGATCGGCTGAGAACAGGGGCGACGGGAACAATGGAGTTTATGGCACCCGAGTTGTTGCGAGGTAATATTAATGTTTAACACGTGTATTTATAATGGTTATAACTTGGTATTTTAAGTCGTGTTTGTTTACAAACAGAAAGTGGGTTTCCATGTTTCAGCAATAGAGAAAAAAAAAATGGAGGTTGATTTTTGTTTCCGGGCGTAGCTAATATGTTATGTTTTATTATTGTGGGCAACTTGTAGTTGGAGCTGATGGAAATTATCTAGACGAATATTCGACAAAAGCCGACATGTGGTCTCTAGGAGCACTACTGTACTATCTATGTTACACGTCGTTGCCGTTTAAAGACATAGACAATATTGATAACTTGAGACAAAGCATATTGGATCTTAACAGGTAATTTAAGCAATACAAATAATAGCACCCAATACTATTAGCAGTAGTGGCAATGATGATAATATTTTGACAATGTGATTATGTTGGTAATTGTAGTGTGGATTTCCCGAGTGTTGATCGCAAGGAGTCGGGCGAGATAGGGTCAGATATCAAGAAACTGATTTTGGCGTTGATGAATCAAGATAAAGACCAAAGGCCGGATGTGAGCGATATTCTACCCCAGGTGCTGGAAAAGAAAATGTACTATGAAAACAGAGATATTGACATTGATCGGTTTACTTTTCAAAGCTCGGCACCACATACACGACCACACTCGCCTGTCAGAAGCTCAGTGCCGGGTCTGGGTAGCAGTGGCGTTGGTGGCTACCCACAAAGCAGCATAAAACGCAACACGCAGAACCCGAGCGTCATTTTAAATGAACAAAGCGAAAATAAGGACGTTCTTAACAAAAGCGAAAGCAATGCACTGGTTTTAGTCTCGCCCACTGTCAGAGATGTCGAGTTGTTTAAGCTGGAGCCAATAAACACACTATCTGCAAACACGGGCGATGTGTTATATCAAATCCAATCCAAACGCCAAAATCAAAGCTATGCCAATGGCAATGGCCAGGAGCCCTACCAAACCCTGGCTACTGATGGAAATGTGTTGCATGGAAACCATTTAGGACAGGGTATATTTGAAAAAAGATACAGTAAAGCATTTCAAAATTCTGGCGACGAAGGCACTGGAACTTTGCTGGAAGGAAGCAGGCACGCGTTGAGTATGGACTTGGGCCTAGGAAATGGGGGCACGGTCTATAGAAGAAGGAGCGCAAACAATGGCAGCGGCAGAGATGTAAATTATATGGACGCCAGGTTAAAAGTCAGTGTTGGAGGCTTTGATGGTGATGTATTGGCTTTGGATCCGAACAGTAGGCTGGATTCAAGTAACAGCTACAAACGCGGCAACTATGAAAAGAGCCATTTCGTTAAATACGCACCACCAAAATCGCTTGGCCCCAGAAACTATGAGCCCAACAACGGTGGTGCCATAAGCACTGATAGCTTTGGCGACTCGAGCTATGGTGGATACAGGAATGGGTTTGGCGATGACGAAGCGAGTGGCGGCTTTACACCAAACCTAAATGCCTACAAAGCAAAGAAGATGAAAAGGGTTTATAAAAGTGCTTCCAAGCACAGCATCGACGAACAGCAGAATTTTGATGACCTCAAATGCGGTCTTGTGAAATTTGAAAATATAGAAAGCCACTCTAGTGAAAAGCTATTAGGCTATCCCGATCACCCCAGCAATTCTGCCCAAGGCTTGATAACAGGATTTCTGCGTGAGTCTGGCTTTTGGGTGGAGTTGATAAAGTGCATTGTTTTTATATTCAAAGTATCTTATGTGTACACGTATAAGGATCGTCATCCGTTTGGGACGCTTTCGATTGCGGTTTTAACTTTGCTGGCGCTGGCTGATTTTAAAAGGTAATACCATAACTACTTGAATCCCCTCACTTATTTATTAACTTATTGTTTATTTTTTTTAAAAAAATTCACCCCTCCCTCCCCCCCCCCCCCCCNAAAAAAAAAAAAAAAAAAAAAAAGAAAAAAAATTGAAAAAAAAAGTCTTCCACACCTGAATTTCTGTCTAACTGTTTGTCTGTCGTATTTGCTTAATAATCCTATCTTAACTAACCCCTTTTTGACTTGGCACTCTGGTTCAATAAATAGCTAGTATTTGGTTTGCTCTAAACACTCAAATGTCTGTTGCTTCATAGGCTATCTACAAGCCAATTATAACCACTGTCAAGAGTTTGGTATAGATACATAATCAAACCAAGCGCTAATAAACGTTTAATTATTTCTGGTCAGATGTTGATGAATAATGACGCTGCTTATATCTGTTTCGAGCGTCACTTCATGCATCACATGCGAAGTTTAAGATGCGTGTACGTAGATGTTTAGCGCTTGAGCAGGATCTTTCAGAACCAGCACGGAATTCTAACGCAGCTAACCTGTATCGATGGGAATGTATTTGCACCAAACCTTTTAAATGAAACTCAAATACTAAAACATCATTTGTAATCACAACTTAGGTAAGTATACTTTATCTATTTTTTTTGAGTTCAAAAGATGGTGAGAAGGGTCTTTTAGGGTTATATTAGGTGCTGCTTAGGTTTATTGTATATACAGGGTAGAGCCTACATCCAAGCATAAACCAGTAAAACAAAGGAAAACAGCCTTCACTTTAATATAAAATGACGGAGAAAAAAAAAAGGAAAGCTTGACAAGAAACCGTAAACATATAAAAAAAATTCCCCCCCCCCCCCCCCCCCCCCCCCAGACAGGTTTCTAGTAATAATTATATTCAACTTGGGCTGATAGACTAACTGACTGCTTGATTAATTGACTTGTGTTGTAGTAACTCACTCGGAGTTTCAATGGTGCTGTTTGTTTCACATTATGTTTTGTTTATAGCCTTGTCTTCACTCCCTTGATTTTACATTTGGTTTACATTTGGTATCGACAATAAAGTTAAAATTCAATACTATAACTCGGTGTTTACAGCTAAATAGAATCAAACATCTTTGAGGTCTTCATTGACTTTGATGCTATGTTGAAAAAATCGAAATTTGCCTCCAAGTACTCGTGGATTCTATATTATTCAAACCAAATACAAAGTCGTCCTTATCAATAAAAATATCGCACAGTCGAACACAAAAAAAAATGTTGATACAATAAATCAACACGATCAAGCTTATGCTCACTTTAACTTATTACGCAAACTCTATCCACAGCATGTACAGTACAATAGCGCATTGACTTACTCTGCGTGACTCAGACCCGAAAACACCAATGGGATTTTGTCAACCAATATATTTTCAACAATACTTTTCACGATTCCATTTGCCAAGTCCTTTTTGGTCTTTTTGTATGCCTTGTTTATTCCTTTTATTTCCTCAGACACCTTTATTTTTATCACCAACTCTTTCATCGAGTAAACACCTGGTACCAAAAGCTTTGAGTTCAACCTGCCGTCATTTACAGACCCCGCTTGCAACCCTGACCCGCTTTTACTGTTGCTTTCTTTCGATTCGTGCACCCCTACCTCCCCCCTAACAGTATATGTAAACTTCCTTGCTACTTTAAACAACGAACAGTGCTCTTCCATCGACTTGATAACATCGTCTAGTAGAACATATTTCTTGATTCTTCCATCCCTAAAAACACACAACAAACCCGGTATTGGTCATGTTAGTGATTAGTGGGCACTATGTTCATATTTTAGAACTTGAAATATATTTTCAATAAATAAATAAAAATACGGGAATATTGGCCACTTGCAATACTATTGTAAGATATCCTCTCTTTTCTTGATATATAACAGGATCTGTTCTCGAGCTTGTATCACTTAATCCCTCAACTTTAGCCACAGTTTCAAGGTACACCTTCTGACTAGCCCTCTTGTTAGTTTTAAAGTTTTTGTAACTGATAACTGGACTTGTGTTCCACTTAAAGCTCACTACCTCACCCATTGCTACGCATTAATAATAACAACACACCTGATTATAGCTCTAGCTCAAGTACCGATACAGTAATATCATTAACACATTAACAGCATTCAAGTAGAAGTAACAAACAAACAAAAGGATTAGTCTCCTTGTAGATCTATATTCCCTGAATCATAGTTGTGACTAGATTGATTGTTTTCATTATTATTTTCTCCTTACTTTTTCACTCTGTGCATCACTTTTACTTTTACTTTCTCACTTCATCTTCACCTTAACTTTCTTACTTCCACCATCACTTTCTCGCTTCGTGTCTTTTTAAATCACCCCATTCATTGAAATCTAGTAGTTCAATTGTATGCGTTTTACTTGAACAAATCAGCCTTGAATTAGACTGCCATATCCGTCTTGATGAAACCAAGAAGAAAAAGGTCTTGAATTGGCTTTGAAAATTCAACTTTTGCAAATCATTCCGTGTCAAAGGTGTACAAAAAAAGGCAAATCAGCCAATAACGAGTCCTTGATTCATGTCATAAACTAATGTCGGATATTTAGTTTGCTATTTTTTTTATTCTCTTTGTTAAAGATGTAATATCTAGATTAAACTGGAGCCTAGTAATTATCAAACCGAAACCACCAACTCAACCTTAGCAAAACATCTCGTGAAAAATGCTGCTACATGTTATACGTATATATTTAAGACACACTTGTTTGACATGATATTCATTTAAATTGTGCTATTAAATCGAGTTATTAAATCGAACTGTTGAATGGAGCCATTAGATGGGACTTTTAGACTGACAAACGGTTGATGGTGTCCGCATTATATTATAGCATGTCAAATAGGCTATGCTATCATTTTCTGTTTGCTGATGTGGCAGGCGAGTGGTACCCACGTGATTGTTGACTGATCTATCAATCTCTACCTGAAGTATCGATTATAGATCTTGGTTACAATGTCTACCTTAACAATCAGGTGGACGAATAATTGGTACATAATTGAGATAAGGTTGGGATGATTGGACAACTGTTGTTTTTTTCTTGTAGATTGAGATCTACATTCAAAGTTGCAATCAAGGCGTTCTAATCACAAGGTTGGGGTTTCACTGCTGTGCACATATTTTCCTAGATTCTGTTCACGCTGCAGTCGGTAAGTATTAAGGGATCTCTAGAGACAATAGTTGATTTTATCATTGGTTCTGCTTTTTTATTATTATCAAAAAGCCCTGAATGTAAAAAAAAAAAAAGATTAAAAAAAGCGTCACTGGTTGCGGATTTTGTGAAGAAAAAAAGAAAGGAATGAGGTTGTAGCAAGAATGGATACTGATTGATGGTAACAAGTATAATAGTAGATACGAAAAAAAAAACAAGTATACTCCTACGCATCGATGGGATTAGGGAAACGGAATGAGGAGATGATAAATTACATGCCAAAGGACAATGCAATCTGAACATACTGTACAAGAATGCAACCACTCTTCGCCTTTCCAAATTTAAATCGATTGCGCTTGGAAATAAACAATGAATATGAATGCGTGTTATAAAATAAAGTATAAAGAAACATTCGGGATAGAAAACAATAGTTGTAAGTGTGATTGGCGTTAAAGTAGCACTTTTCTGTGCACAACCTTTAGAAGATCGAGCTTAAAATATAGTCAACCTTTTATCTGGTATACAGACCATTCAGTTCAGTGTTTTTATCGTTATCTCTTTTTTTTTCTTTCATTTTAAATTTTGAAATGGAAATAAAGAGCAATTTTAGTGTGATTTTACACATGAAAAAAATGCCTTGCTGCTTGCCGAATGATACAAAAACATTTGCTGAAGATTACTTAATTTTTCCCCTCATATAATCTACATTTCTCAGAAGCGTGGAAATGACCTTGATGACAGTACCATCTAAGATTTTGAGTTTGTACCCAAGGAAAGCAAAAAGGTTTCATTGATTTACATAATAATGTTCCAGTATATACCAAAATAAGCTTATACAAACAGACAAAGCTTAAGCTGACCACTTTAAACTCAGATTATGCTTGGAATTAGTATTGGCATTAAGCAACGCATGAGTAACAGACGGATTATTTACACACAAATCTTTGGATGCACCAATATATTAAAAAACCCCAATAATAAAATACATTTTTGTATTTCGTTCTCCACCTATTTACTCTGCTTTGTTTTATATTGCCAGCTTGGTTATACAAACGATATTAGTGTTTTATAAACATGAAACCATAAACCTTAAGCCAAAGCTCTGGGTATAAATACAATGCTAAAATTCTAGTATTTCAACTTCAAGAATTTTTACTATAATATAACATTCAACATTGCATTTCCTTTAGGCTCAATATCATTTTTTTTGAATACATATTTCTGTTTGGACTTTTAGTAATTATTTATAAAAAAGAAAAAAAAACAAAAACAAAAACAAACAAATAGCTAGCCTCAATTACAAGTGAGGAATTAGTAAACAAACCCACAAAGAATACTATAGTACATTAACAACAATGTCAAACAACGAAACTGAGGCACTACTGCCAAGCATCAATGACGAGGGATTGAATGATTGTAAGTACAAACCTAACAGCTATGGATTATATATGTATTTACTGAAAATATTATTTTATTTTTGTTAAATCCTAACCCCCCCCCTCCCTTCTTGGTTGAGAAATTGACTTTTATGAAAACAAATTCCTGCGATATTTCAATATTGAGTAGCAGCAGAGGCCCAAAGCAAGAAATGGGGACTGAGAATAAAGGTGATTCTGGGAGCAGTGATGTTATACACATTCTATTTGCTAAGAAATTCAAGCAAACCAGCCTTTTTGAGTAAGTAACGATGCACTTCGCGAATAAGCCAAAGGACCTGGTTTCAATGATGAAAATAAGAAGATAAATAGGAGGATTGGAGATAACCAGAGGACAACCCCAAATTAATGTTTTTTTGTTCTGTTCTGTTTTGTTAATAGAGGTGGAGAATATTGAAAGTCATTTAGCAGAGTTCCAGAAAATAGCAGAGTCGCACAACAACTCAAGGTCAACAGCATACGGGTTCAACGCTACAGCAGAATATGTACTATCCAAGTTGCGTAAGGCAGACAACTGCGACATTACAGTGCAGCACTTTGACGTTCCTTTGTTTTCGGAATTGGGGACACCACGGTTGTCTTTACAATCGCCTCAAAAAGTTGACTTTATAGCAGGCACAGACTTTGGGTACCATAGATACGGGGGAGTTGGAACCAAAGTCAACGATGGCCATGTGGTTTACATCCCAAGGGGAGGGTGTTTTGCAGAGGACTATGCTGATAAAGTAAACGGGAAAGTTGCTATTGTCGACAGTCCTGTGATGTGCGATCTATTTTCTGCGGCATTTGGGCTAGAACAGGTATGAGCAACTCGCTTAAATAAATAAATATAAATATATAAAGCGCGACTCAGTGCGCAATAGATGGATGGCTATAAATACAAGGGCTTAGTGTGATATACTAAACTTGGGCGCTGAATGCAACTAATAGGCGGGGGCAGTTGCTGTGCTCATCTCAACAGCCAAGACCGCAACAGCGCCATCGTGGGCAAGAATCAGAATTGTTGACTGGAAAGGTGGAGATCCACTAATGACCATTCCAGTCGTTTCTGTTACATACTCTACTTTTATGACTATAAGAAATGTGGAAGACGCGGTTGTAAATCTTGAGACATTTACAAGCATTGAGGTGCAAACCACATCAAGCATCATCTGTGTAGGCAGACACGGAGATAAAAGCAACACCGTTGTGGTTGGATCGCATTTAGACTCGGTTGCGTTTGGCCCTGGAATAAACGACAACGGTTCAGGCTCAGCCTCCAACCTCGAAATATTCCTCTCGCTGTCAAAAAGAAAATTCAGACCAGCTAACAGACTGATATTCGCTTGGTGGGGATCGGAGGAGGATGGCCTGTTGGGAGCAAGACACTTTGCAAGAGTTTTGGCCCACAACTACACAAACAGATTTACTCAAAACGAAAAAATGGATGTCAAATGGTCTGAAATTGCAATGAACCTGAACTTTGACATGATTGCCTCCCCAAACTACATTCCAATGGTTTACAACGGAACCGACGCCCCAATCAGCTCGCGAACCGGAAGCTTGTACATCCAATCAGTGTTCGAGTCCTACTTCAAAAACATCGGAAGAGCCTATAGACTAACCCCCATGGTATCTGGCTCAGACTATTTGCCCTTCCTGCTTAACGGCGTTCCTGCTGGTGGAAGTTTCACTGGTGCTGGTGCCATAAAAACCGAACTTGAAAGATCTCTCTATGGTGGACTTGCCAACACTCCATATGACCCTTGCTACCACAAGATCTGTGACACAATCGAGAACATCAACCTTGAAGCTCTTGAATTGATGTCCAACTCTGCTTTGGAGGCTATTCTCGAAATCTCTAAAAATAAAAAGCTCAGAAAACATCTTGGAAATTCTTTAACTGATCTCTAGAGTCCTCTCACTCTTGCTATCTTTTCGCTTTTCACTTTTAATTTATTAATAGTGAGATTTGCTTTTGCATTTACTTTACTGTGTTTAGTTGATTGTGTATGGGTTACTCCCAGTGATACTGATTTTCTTTTTCTTTTTGCTGCGTAATTTCCTCAAGGAAACAAACATATTTTCGGGAATGGAATCCCCCCAATTTTAATAAATGTCGCTGAAAAGCTACAAAGTAAATTACAAATTCAATAAATCAGGCTGTAGCCAAATTGATCCAATTGTGATTCTCTCTCAAAAAAGCTTGACGTTTTTTTTTAAACTTTTTTTTCAAACAAGTCGAGTTTTTTTTATCGTAAAACTACACTTTAATCAATTATGCCTTTTTTGCTTTAATTCAACTAAAATTAACTAAACTTAATACAATCTATTATTAATGACCAATAGGGAATATTTTTAAATTAAGCTTTAATAAGATTATTAATAGTTTACTTGACCAGTACAACATAGTTCAATTGTAAACTACGATAACTAGTAGTCTCAAAAAAGGGTAATTGGTATAGAACAAATAACAAAGATACGAGTTTGAAGTTCTGCATAATACAGCTCTTGGAATCGAAATTGGATCATCCCAGTAAACATGGGTTAAACACCCTTTATTGCCAATGCCAATTACAAATACAGAGTCAAAAATCAACTACTTGCATTTCAAATGCAGCATACATGAGTCCCCGTTATATACCAAATGTTGCACACCTAGATTTTGCAAGTAGGATACACATTGGGCTGTTGATTGTAATGATACCACATCTCAAAGCATACCCGTGTAAGCTTAGCTTATTCTTACTTCAATCCAACCAAGATGCACAAAATGATATTAAAATTTATCAACCTGTCTCTTACTATTACTAATAAAGGTAGATGAGCTTTATCAATAGGAGCGTTTACCTACTGCTCTCTCAATAATATACGACTTGATCTAAGTCGAACCAGTACATGTGGGTGGATCGTATTGCTATTTAGCTAAAACCACAAGCTCTTATTAGAAAATGGGCTTTCAATTGACTTATTAATAGATCTTTTTATGCTTCTCGTCAGATTAAGATGTTAATACTGGCTTACAACTTAACATTAATATCGATCAAAAAATATGATTACTCTTACATTGCAGTGATTAGAGAAGTTAGCTAATGACAAGACTGAACTAAAGATACATTGTAAATACATGTATAGTGAATAATGGAAATAAATCAAGAAATAAAAAACTGAAAATAATATAATGCGAGTATCAGTCCCATCTATCTGCTATCATCCAATTCAGGTATCATCTTATCTTTAGTTCCTTTTATAAATCAACAAGGCGTTACAGGCATATATATATATATATATATTAATTTATCAAGCAAAAAAAACATACTTTTGCAAACACTAAACCATAACACATCCACATCAATCAAAATGAAATCAGTCGCTTTTTTACTTCAATTGTACCTCGCAATTCTGCTACAGGATTCAAATGCAACAGTTGTACAATCAAACGGCGAATATTTCAAAGGAACCCAACAAAACCGCGTTGCCAATAAGCCTAGCTATCACAACCAACGTATAATTGAAGCATCTGGCCTAGATGCAAATACACCGCCCATTATGAAGGCTAATGAAGGCATGGCAGAACCAAATGGAAACAGAAAGGCAGGTGATAGATTTATATTTGGTAATGATGGGTTCCTGACCGGTTTTATGGGAGGAATTGGTCAGGCAGCTAACTCTGTGGGAAACGATGTTGATCAACCATTTGGCTCTTTAGGAGGAGGAGTTGGCCAGGCAATTAACTCTTTAGGAAACGGTGCTGGTCAAGCTGCTGACTCTATCGGAGAAGGGCTTGGTGGTGCAACCGACTCAATAAGAACAGGGTTTGGTCAAGCATTTGGTTCTATCAGAGGAGGGCTTGGTGAAGCAGTCGAATCTATAAGAGCGGGATTCGGCCAAGCAGTTGGTTCTATCGGAACAGGATTTGGTCAAGGAGCTAACTTTATAAGAATGGGGGCTAGTGGTAACCTTGGCGCTTTAAATGGACAAGCAGGCCGATTTGGCGATAACACATTTGGCAGAAACAGAATGCCGGACAACAATTCAAATTACAAAGCACAAAACAATCAAAAAGCAAAGTCGCAGCCAAATAAAGAAAGAAAAAAGGTGACAACAAAAAAATCAACAGCAAAAAAAACCAATAACAAAAAAAAGTAGCAAAAGAAATGAAAGAGAATGGGGTAACTGGTTGGGACGAAGAAAACATGAAGGTTAACAAAAGACTAAATGCATGAATCTTTTAAAAATAAAAATACTTTGTTTTTAATTTCAAAATTTAGTCTGTTTTATCGTTCTTTTTTCTTCTATATTTTTATTGCGCTTAATATCAAAATACTTATGTCCTCTGGTTGGATATACAATATGTTTAAAATAAACAACTATAAACATAACACTGATATAGTAAAGAGTGAATGTAACATATAAGATTGAGCAGAACCAGGTTAGTTACTATAGTTATACCAGAATATAGAAGGTTAATTAAAGTCCTAAGCACACAAAGCAAACTAGCACTTGAAAAATCAACATCAGGGGAATTAGCTCAGTGGTAGAGCGCTCGCTTTGCATGCGAGAGGCCGCGAGTTCGATCCTCGCATTCTCCAATAGTTTTTTTTTACTTTTTCAATTGAAAAATTGACCCATATCATTAAAAATCGCGGTAAATTTTTCGGAAAAAAAACTAGTTTGGGAAACTGGCTTATTAGTAAAAATAAAATAAAAACCAACGTAAAACAATTTCTGCCATAGTTGAGAGTACTGATAACGATAAACAGCGATTAAATATTGCTCTACAAAGAAGTATGGAAATCTAAAAGAATCATTTCAGCAACAAAAAAAATATTATAAATTTTCATTAAGCGAGATTATAGGCAGATATGAAGATTATTCCCAAGAACAAGAAGAAAACAAAAAGCAAAAAACAGAATGGGGTACGAAAAAAAAGAGAGTCAACCATAATGATTAAAGGCAAAGGAAGCAGGCAGGAGATGGACGAGCTTGAACTTATGCACAAGCCGACAATGAACAGCGATCATAGAAATGTTCCAGAGGTGATGGGGAGGGAAACTTTTGAGACTGTGGAATCGGATAACGAAGTTGAAATATTTAATGATCTGTTTGAGCTTGATTATACTGGATCGGCAAGTTATGCAAATAATGATTATGAACACTTCAGTGATTGCTTTGGTGAATCCGTAAAAAAGAAGGACAAATGCGACAGTGAACAAGCGGAGCAGGAGACGGGGCCATTGGTAAGCTCGTTGTTGAGAATTTACAACACAAACAAGAAAAAAACACAGGAAAAGAACCGAAAACAAAACACCGACACAAGTGCATACTCTGGAAGCGAAAAAAACAGCAACGATGAGCCAGGCAATTCAGCCACTTTAGCCACAAACGGAGGTTTAAAGAAAAAGCATCAAAAAGCAATCAGCTACAACAGCATTGATATGGACCTGATCACACACCTTGTAAACACCAATGCCTACAAACTGCCACAATCAAAATCAAATGGCAAAAAAGCAGGCAAAAAAGCACAACGCTTAAAGGTGAGCGACCTGTTTAAAGATAGAAACATCAAGTACAGGATTGACTACAAGATGGATTCTGACTATGAGTTCATTAGAGACCCCACGCTAAACCACATGTTTACTGGGCCAAGTCACTACAACTCGGCACACAATCTGGATTTAAGCACTGATTATACGGCAGTTGATTTTAATGACATAAAAGATACTCAGTACATTGCCAACTCCAGCTACAACTACCCCGACTTTGACCAAGCAAGTTACAACAGGAACACCGGCAATGGAATAATCATAAACAGTCACAAGAACTCCAGGCTTAAAAAATGCTTTACCTGTGGCAGCTCCGATCACTTGAAAAGCAAATGCAAGGGCCTGGCGCCAAAGTGCACGTTTTGCAATCAAGCTGGTCATACTTCCAAATCTTGTCCAAGCAGATGTAGGCCTGGCGACCAAAATAAATGCAGTAGATGCAGCTCAATATACCACAGATCAGATGTAAGTAGATGGTCAAGAATATACAAAACGCATAAACTACCTTGCCAAATGTATAAACCTTAGTAATACGCATCGTTGTAAAGTCACGCATATACTTATTTAATCCTGGTGTTTTTATAAAAAATAGTTTTGTCCTAGTATTTGGAGACACTATGTTGAAAACAACTTTTGCAAAGACGTAAGTTTCCACTCCACCAACCTGTTTTTGCTTATTTCAATCACATCACACAACATTGTATTAATAGCATTATACTATCAACATCTATTTCCATCAACGATAGAACCCGAACGTTCCAAGGCCCTACTGCTACAACTGTGCAAGTAACAAGCACTATGGCGACGATTGCGGACTCAACTACTCAAACTACACCAAAATCAACGAATGTGGCGCATTCAACATCTTCAACTTTCCCTTTAAATCCAACAAACTCAAGTCCAAATTCAAAATCATCAACATCTAGACAACCCAGCTTAGTTGACCCGTATTTGGCCGCCTTTTTGTTAAATAAAAAAAGCTGCATGTATATATTAACCTTTATCACACTATTTAGACTAATAGAGTTCCAATAGCTTGCTTTGTTTCCTACCCTTGTTTTTTACTTTCTTTACTAGAAATAAATTATTTAATATCTGACTGCAATAGACGCGTATATCCCTGTAATCTTTACATGTTTTTAAAATCCGAGCAAAATATTTCTGAAAACCCCCGGCGCTACATTTTTTTATAGACTTCGGTGCTACGTTTTTTTGGGCTTTTTTGCGCCCTGTTGTACAAGCTGCCCTCTATTTACAGCATTGTATATCCATTATATGTTAATATGGCACTGTTCTTCGCAACAGTTTTGTTTGATCGGTTTAATATCCGTATAATCGAGAACTGTTTGAGGGATCAAAGTTTCTGAAATTAACTACCCCCAACCCATCACCAACTCGTTTAAAACACAAATCGTTATGGCTAGTTTTACAAATGGGTCGCGACTTGCTCGAATTTACAACTCGCCAATTTTTTATTTAACAATCTCAGCTTGTTGCTTGAAATTGAAATTCGGCGAGCTTTAGTTTTGTGAAATCACTTGAGTTTGCTTTAGAATCTGCCAAATTAAATGCAAATGCGGCCAAAATGGTCAACCACCAATCGTTTTCTGTACCTTTGTACTAGAAGGAACAGACAAAATTTCAATAAGCAGCCAATATCCATTGAATGATCGATCACTTATAAAAACTAAAGTTAATGTCACCTTCTGTGACTGGCCCTGCTCACTCATTTTGATATGTAATATGTATTCTCGCTTGTTATTCAAATACTAAGTAGCGAATTCAAAATACATACCACTTGGTGAGTTGCGGCTACACGACCTGCAACCATTGCTGTCGTTAATTTATAAAGTCACTCTTAAAAACGATAGTAGTAATATTAGTGAAAATAAATAGGGGAATAAAAAAGGTGCAATAAGGAGAAAAAAAAAACAATACTTACTCAAAAAAAATTATTTTGGATCATATTTATATATATTCATTCTGAGGAGATAAAGCGCAATTTGGCTTTATAAAATTTCTTAGTTGCTAAAAATATAAATTATTTGTATTTCAAAGTGACCAGATACCACAAACTAAACACCAGACTATAGTTAAACATCAAGCTATAGTTAAACACACCGAGCCTGTGAAACATGAAGTTAACCAGGAACTATACCAAACGAAGGTTCATAATTTTAGCATCAATTTTAGTGTTCGTTTTTATTTTTTACAACATAATTATCGATTTCACAACTGATATGGGGGTTCTGACGATCCAAGTGCTGGGATTATATAACAAACACAACAATACTAGATACTTCAAGTTTGGGTTGATGTCTAGAATAAAGAGACTCCAAAGAACCGGAATGCAATGCCCAGAGCTCAAACTGACGACAAAAAAAAACAACTGTAAATCCATTGGGTATTTCATTCTAAACGGCAGGCCGAATAGCAGTCAGGAAATGAGCAGCTGGAAAGACTTTAACCCACAAATAGTCAAAGTGTTTCCAACTCAGAATGGCACTTTAGGTCTAACCGGCAGGAAAAAGGATGAAAACAGGGTTAAAAGGTTCAATATAATATACTACTTGCTCTTTTTGGATATTCTGGATACAGACTTTGATTGCAGCGTTGTAATTGAAGACGACATCACGTTAGTGGATAAAAAAATATTTGTCGAGGAACTGGAAAAGGTTAAAGTATCGGATCTAGACTATTACTCATTCTACAACGAAAATTACGGTGAAAGCGGAAGCTCAGAATACAGCTACAGCTCTACAGCCCTGTTCTACAGAAACAACTTTTTAAGAGGCTACGCTCTTTACATGCTCAATAGCGCTGTATACGTCCCCAACGACTTGATGCTTTCAGCGTACGCACCGGGCTGCAAAACCAGAAAAAAGATAATACACCATACCGGTCCACAATTGGGATACTTGAGCTCTAGGGTGTTTTGAGCTAAATTTAGTAAAAACTAAAGTATGCTTTTAAGCGATGTTGGTGTTTAAATAGCTTGTGTATACAGTTTTCATAAAGTTTATTAGCATCCATCTAACTGCTACTATAGACAAAAAGATCTTTTGATATCTAAAAGAAAATAAAATAAAACTCGCCAAAAAAATAGAAATGAAACTAAAATAAATATATCCCCCAGCTCAGCGTTGGATGAAAAAAAAAAGTTTAAAAAAAGTACGAAAAGAAAAGACCAACAAAAACAACTTGGGATCGGTGGTCATTTACAAGTATACTAATTATAGAGTTTAAACATCCGCTAATAACTAGATAAAAAAAAATATTATTTATTTTAATAATAATGGTGACGATATTTTTTTTTATATAAAAAAAGAAATTTGAAATAGTAACAAATTAAAAAAACATAATATTTTTTAACGATTAGATTTAGCAACACGTTCGAGTTCGTCCTTCTTCTTGATGGCATATGAGTTGGATGATCCCTTGGCGGCGTTGATGAGTTCGTCAGCAAGACATTCAGCAATGGTCTTTACATTACGGAAAGCAGCTTCACGGGCCTATTATATATCCAAAACCAAAGTAGAATTGGGATTAGTAAAAGCAAAATAAAAAGGCTAAAGATAATTTCAAAGTAGAAATAATTGAGGAGAAAACACTTACACCAGTGGTCAAAAGAGCAATTGATTGGTTGACACGACGGAGTGGTGAGACATCAACGGCTTGACGACGGACAGTACCAGCTGAACCAATACGGGTAGAATCTTCACGTGGTCCAGTGTTGGAGATGGCATCAATAGTGATTTGGATTGGGTTCATGTCAGTCAACAAGTGGATGATTTCGAAGGCGTGCTTGATAATACGGACAGCCATAACTTTCTTTCCGTTGTTACGTCCGTGCATCATCAAAGAGTTGGTCAAACGCTCAACAATTGGGCACTAATAAAGTTGGTGTGAAAAAAAAAGTATGCACAAACATAGTACACCATGTTAGTAAAAGTAACTTGACAGCCAAAACCAAAACAAAAGAGAATTACAGGTTGTAAAAGAAAAGGGAAAAGCAGCTTACTTGGGCCTTGCGGAACTTCTTTGAAGCATAACGTCCAGCAGAGTGTGGAAGGTATACTGGTGAGCGGACTTGCAAGTAATCAGTCAAAGAAATATCCTTGACTTCAACATCGGTGTATGACCATTTGTTGAAAAGCTTGATTTCTTGAGTCTCTGAACGTGCCTCTGCAGGTAATACAGCTAAAGACATATTGATGTATATTTTTTCTGCGTTTTCTATAAAAACCAAAGAAATTAAGCAAATTGGGTTAGTTTTAGGCTATATGCGCTTTTGCGTTTAAGGTAGATATCGCAGTGCAAAGATTGTGCTGTGTTTTTTGTGTGTGCTCAATATGCATAGTTCCTACAAGTCTCCGTCAAAAGTAACAAGGAAACAATGAGGGTTGTGTGTGTTTTAGTTGCTGCGTTGAATAAAGGCGAGAGGAAGAGGATAATACATATGGTTTGGTAATAATGAAGAGCGCCGATGTTGTGTGATTTGATTCTGAACGTTTGTGTTGCACAAAAAAAATCTGATGACTATAGCTCTCCTTTTCTCACTCAACCATTTTCAGCTTTATAAAAGCTTAGCCGAAATCAAAGCCTGTAATATTTCCCCCATCTAGAGTCTGAATCCATAAATTGGAAATGGGATTCGTGTTTATATAATCCAAAAATGTATCCGTTATCAATCAACGCATCAAATAAGATGAGTGAATAAATGAATAGATACGATCAATGAATATAAATATATGCATCCTCTAGCAGAAATGTACTCGCGTCCTGGGTTGAATCTTGATGAATTCCTTATAAATCCAACCTACGTACATGGTTGGATTGAACCTTACTACTTCAAATATTCGTTTAAGGATTCGAATATTGCACATACACACACTATTTCTCACACTCATTATCTACCCACTCTCCCTTGAATAAACCTACTAGCTTCAACAACGCCCAGCACTACTCCTGCACAGTATACCTCTTTCTTCCATTCCCAACCCAAACAAGCAATAATAACAACAACACAAGCGCAAATTGGATTCAAAACACAAGCAATGTCATGTTTTCCATGATGTAAAATCGTCTATCTGCGCTCTAATCTCGTCAACACATTTACATATACACACAAGTAATCAGTGTAATTGAAATTAGCACTAACCTCAAAAATAATCTGCGAAAAGGCTATGTCGAGCAAAAAGACGGATTCAATATTTATGGGCCAAATTACTTGATTTTGTTTTTAGTGCTTCAATTGATTTAATTTTTTTTTTTTGTTTTGCTTGGTTTTTTTTTAGAATTTTTTTCTTTATTTTCTAATTTTTTTCAATCAAAGCTTGAATTATAATTACTTGACTCGTTATTCTTTTTTCTTTGCCAGTACAGTGAAATCTCAACTTTTTTTTCTTCTTTTTACCTTCTATACCTGCATATCTTTGGTTAATTTATTTTCTCCATTAGCAAATTGAATTTTTTTAATGGTAATTTAACATCAAATTTTTTTTTCTTTATTTTAGTCTACTACTATCCTATACCCTTTATTTTGTCTTATTTTACTCATTTTACTTTGCTTTGCTTTTATTGAATTTATGCCCTTATTTTTTCAGACTCTCTTTAACCAAAATATCAACTGTATCATATCTCTAATTGGCTTAATCAGCAGGTTTCTTTCATTTATTTAAGGACCTAAAACTAAATGTTGGCCAATAAAAATATTTTGACCAAAGTACATACAAAAAAAAAGCATTCCCATTCCCGCCTTAAACAAACAGTTTTCTTTACCTTTTCATTTAAATTTATTTGACCACTGCGGGGCCTTTAGCACGTAAAACCAAGGCAAAGCAATGCGAAATATCAGCTTTACAAGTTCAAACACCCACACACCCAACCCAGCTCAGCTTATAAAGCCACAATAGCCCTAAACTACACACGCCGTTTGAACGCAAACAAAAATCAAAGGCACAATATCAATATTAAAACCAAAACCAAAAACTAAAACTAAAACTAAAACTAAAAGCACAGCATCGACACCACATAAAACTATACAGAACTGACAGATTATTTGCTCGCTTCTTGTCAACCACATTTTTAAAGTATTTGAGACTTGAAGACAAACAGTAAATATAATGCACACGAACATACCAAGCTTGCTAAACATAGACTGAAATGAAGTGTTAACGGTGAATAATTTTATTGAAATGTGTGGTAATAAGAAAAAGTAAGCGGTATTAAACAGATTGAATAGCTAATATACATAAATACCAAACACAACGGCAACACAATACAGGCTTGCCTATGTGTAAAAACAAATATAAAAGCAAAAAAAAAAGTATTGTCAAGCAAACATAAACCAAAATAGGATACAACGCACAAAATGAACCTCATAACTGATAATAATTGATACAATCGTTTAGTAATAGTAAACAAAACACACAAGGGTACTTACATTGGTAAAAGTAACCTCAACACTTGAATCATTCTCTGGATCCCAATTGCACTTTACGGCCATTCTATGTCCAAAACACAAACAACAATACTTTAACATAAAAAGAAAATAAATGGCAAGTGAGGGTAATTAACAATGTGTATACCTTGATCCTTGATCCCTATTCTCGCCAATATCAACAGTAACCATCAACTTGTATTGATTCAAATGTGCCTCTCCTACGCAATTACCACCAAAAAAATATGCACACAACACAAAACACAAACAAAAGAAATTAAACAGGTACTTTACCCAGCAACGACGTGAAATGCATACACATACATATATTGTTGACCGCTGTTTCCTGGACTTACTGATCAAATCGTCTCGTATTTTTTCAGACACTACTTTTGACAACTCTGTCATCTTACTGCCATCATAAACCACACCTTCTAGTTGCTCTTGCAAAGTTGCTTGGATAATTGGTCTAATAGCATCTGGCCTGAATCTATTGTTTTTGTTTTTGTTTTTGTTTTTGTTTATTATTCGACTTGAAGTACTTTCTAAACACAAATATTCGATTGATTTCCATCACCAACTCTCCCACAACATATTTACACACCAAACAGTCCTTCGAGGCTTATGTTTACAGTACTATGATATTCAATGCTTTTATCCATGAAAATATATTGTGCTTGAGATAAATAAATGAATAGTTGGGTTTTGCAATTATGTTTTTTTGCTCCTTACCTGTGCATGAAATCTGGATTCACCCGAGTTATTGATTCTACAGCATCCATAATATCCTTACTTTTGTCAATGCTGGATTCTAGTCTTTCCGTTTGAATTCTATCTGCAAATCTAAATCTATAAAGCTAAACGCCAAACAATATTTTATTTTATTTAAAATAAAACAAAGACAAAGACAAAACAAAAAGTGGAAATATAATTTCAATGTTGACAATTAACAACGACAATAACGAATTGTTAATATTAGTGTTTATTTAGTGAAATTGTGAATCTTGGTTAGATCGATTTCCTAATTGATAGAAAGCTTAGCTGTTTATAAGATACAAAGCATGAATAAAATGTAATAGCGGAATAAAAGTGATAACAAATATTTAGTGCGATAAAGATAAAACCAAGCAAAGAAAATAAAATAAAGAAAAAAGGAAAAAGGAAAAAAAGTGAGCTAGTCAAAATTAAATAGCCCCTCCAATTCGCGTTCCATGTTATCCTCGCCATTCTGCCAATCCAAGAAATTGACGTGATTAGTATGTGGATTATTTGAGTCTAAAAAGAACTGGTCAATGTCAGCTTGGCTGAACTGGCCAGGTTTGGCAAGACTGGTGTTTGGATTTGAAGGAGTATTGTTTGAATTGTTGGTATTGTTGGGATCCAAATTGTTGATGTTATTGCTGTTGCTGTTTCTGTTATTGTTGCTGTTTTTATTATTGGTATTATTGTTGTTGGTATTATTATTGTAGGTTGAGTTGGTGTTGGTGTTGGTGTTGGAATAGCTCGTGGAACCTATAGATTGAAATATTGGGTTTGAATCGAGATTAGGATTGTTTCCAACATCCATGTTCATTGCACCCATACCCATAGTATTGTTAAGATCCATACCCATATCTAGTCCTATATTCATATTCATTCCCATTCCCATTCCCATATCCATTCCCATCCCCATTCCCATTCCCATACCCATACCCATACCCATAGTATTGTTAAGATCCATGCCCATGCCCATATTCATATCCATACCCAAATTCATGTTCATATTTACACCCATTCCCATTCCCATTCCCATCCCCATTCCTAAAGCCATGTTCATTCCCATTCCAGTGGTTAGGCCTAGGCCATTGTTACTGTTACTGTTACTGTTATTTATATTATTAATAGTATTGTTACTGTTATTGGTATTGGTATTGTTACTAGTATTGTTAATAGTATTGGTATTGGCGTTGGAGTTTTTGTTATTGGTTGTATTGAGGTTGTTTGGACCTTCGTTTATATTTGACAATGATGGGAAGGCACTCAATGGAGCGCTTAAGGGAGCACTTGAAGGCATCTGGAAGCTCATCATATCAGTTGAGTTTAGAGCTGCAGGACTTGGGTTGACATCGGCAGCAACATTTGAGTCAGTCAGCTCGGTTATCTGGCGTTGTAGTGATCCGGTTTGGAAACTGGGGTTGAGGTAATTGGATTTGGAAATGTTGTTTATGGAAACAGAGGATGAATTGTATGCTGATTGGCCTGTATGTGACGACTTGTTGTTTGGTGTATTGGCGATGATTGGATTGTTGACGTTTGAATTTGAGTTTGGGCCCAATGAGATGTTATTACTACTTATATTGTTGTTATTGTTATTGTTATTGTTATTGTTATTGTTATTGTTATTCTCGCTGTCATTGTTGTTATTCTCGTTGTCGTTATTGTCGTTGTCATCCATAAATTGGTAATCATCATTATCTTGGGGCAATGTAATGGTTGAAGACGAGCCGTGGTCTTTTGGAGAGTGGACAACAGACCCGACAAAAGGGCTGGTGGATACTCTTGATAAGGCTACTGATGCTGGGGTTCTGCTTGGTCTCTGCAGCGTGGGTGTTTGATCATTTGGCATTGGGGAGTTGGTGTTTTTTGGTGCAGTTGATGGCTGGCCAAACGAATTTAACGAAATTGTGTTTGATTGGCTGGGGGAAAAGAAAGACCTTTCCATCATTGCTGCCATTCCCGGTGTCTGTGGAGCCAGGCTGGATCCAGAACCCGATCCGGCTTTTCTATTGGTTGAGTTGAGTTTACTGTTGCTTTTATTTCCACTATTGGAGCTGCTGTTAACATTGGTATTGGTGTTACTGTTGTGGTTTGATGCTGTTAATGAGCTAAGGATAGAACTATAATCATTATTAGCGCTAAACTGGATGTTGTTGTTGTTGAACGAATGATCAACACTGTTTAATCCCAATAAATCAGTTGGCCAAGGAATCGAAGGTTCTGAGTTTAAATTCGAGTTGAACCCATTATTATGTATACCATTGTTATTAATATTATTATTACTGTTGTTGTTGTTGTTGTTGTTAAAGTTGAGATTGTTGGGATGGCTGTTGATTGGTAGTAGATTTAACGGTACAGATCCGTGAGTAAAAGTCAAGCTTCGGTTGTTGAGTCTATTTTTCACCACCTGTGATTGGGTTGATGCTTGTGATTGTATTGGTGTTTGTGTTTGTGTTTGTGCCTGTGACGGTGTTTGGGTTGATAAAGGCAAAGATAAGGGTGTGTTTAAGGGGGTATTTAGTGGTAGAGACATGGGCATAGGTATAGGTAGAGGCATAGGCATAGGTAGAGGTAGAGGCATACTGACAAAGTCAACAGGTGGACCATCACTATATCGACCAACCAAACTCATACCTTGGTTTACACGATTCAACGCACTGTTGTTGTTGTTGTTGTTGTTGTTGTTGATAGATATGGTATGGTTGGGTTTGTTTTGCTGGACTCCCAAGTCACTGCAAACAAATGGTAGGTTGTTGATGTTGCTTTGGCGGTGAAAGTGGGCCAATTCTGATCCCTCAGATAGCGACATTGTTCCCTCTGAATCTGTTAACGGCGTTTTTAGTTTGAGCTTCATTTTTTCTGATTTTTTCCCTTGTTTTTGGTTTCCCTTTTTGCTCACCACTGTTGACTTTTTGCCGCTGTTTACACTCATACTCAAATTACCCTTTGACTTTGTTTTTGCCCCCAAGCTTCCCCTTCTGGCACTGGTACTGGTACTGGTACTCGTGCTTGCGGCCATTTTGGAACTGTCTTTGGGATTTATGCCAAGGCTAAGACTAAGGCTAAGACTAAGACTGGGGCTGGGGCTGGGGCTGGGGCTGGGGCTGGGGCTGGGGCCAAGACCAGGACTGGTGTTGTATTTGTCTCCAGTCTTGCGTGTTCTTTTTATTACTCCTGTCGACTTGCTTTTGTTTTTATAAATCTTGGATTTAAACCCGTCTTTGACTTCGTCATGCCCGTAATCATCTCCTTCACCCTCATCCCCCTCCCCTTCCTCTTCTGTACACGAGTTGTCAGGCACGCTTTCTAGTAGATTTGTCAAGTGCTGCGATAACGGTGACATTCCAGCCTCGGTTCTTTCGTTGTTTTCAAGTCCTTCGGGCTGTGAGTACAGCATTGCCTCCAGCCTCGACGGACACCTCTGCTCGTGTGAGTGTTTCTTGTTTAGGCTTTTAAAGCTCTTGTTGCAGTATTTGCACCAGTCCAGATTTCCTTGGCTGATACTGCTTTTCAGCCCTGTCATCTTCACTGCCCTCATTTTCTCCACATTAAATGAACTGCTTATCTTCTTTACCTTCTTTATCTCCTTGACCTGATTGTTGCTCCCCTCCTCTCTATTTTTCCACAACGTATAAACTTTGCTCTTGTGATCCCCGTCCTCTTCACTCGCCAAAAATACCGCCTTTTCTATCGCTTCCTTTACTTCCCTTCCCATTCCCATTCCTAAACTCATGTTCATTCCCATACTTGTGTCTATTCCACTTTCTGAATAAACTCGCATATCATGTTCTGGTTTATCCCTATTGACACTATTATCGTTATTATCTGACGCTACCGAGTTCTTTCCCCCACCCAATCCTAATTCTGATCCCAATCCCAGTCCTAATCCTGATCCTGCTGTTCTTTTAAATGCTTCTGACAACAGATTTGCAAATGGTTTCTGTACACTTCCTGACCCCATACTGTTAATCCCACTGCTGTAGTTCAACTCTATGTTGTTCAGCTTGTTGTTTAGCTCGTTTGACAGTCTAACGCTCCCATTGTTGTACTCTATAAGCTGCTCTCTGTTCACACTGCCCAACAACGAACTATTAATCCCCTCAATCGATTCGTTCCCCCCAACATGATACCCTGTGTCGCTTCTATCCTCGCTACTCTGCCCCTTTGCTCCCCCATCCCCTCCTCCCTCATTCTTGCTATGCCTCAAGTTCGAAAAATCCAGCGGCTTCAGGTTTCTTCTGGGCAGTCTTGGAACCACTCCCTTCAGAACACGCTCCCCGTTCCCCTCCCCTTTGCCTCCAACCACTTCTGATTTGCTTTTTATCATTGGGTGGATCGGAATCTTCTTCCTATCTCCATTGCTGCTTTTCTCCAACATCAACAATAGCTCATCTATGCTCTTTTGGTTCAGCAGCCCGCTAACCCCGTCCCCATCCCCCACCTTGCTTGCTTTTCCATCGTTGCTTTCCATGTCAGGCCTAGCATTCAAGCTCAGCTCCTCAATCGACTTGTAGTTAAAGCTTGGCTCTCTCCTGTTCTTCTTGATCCCCTCCATTTCAAACATCTCTGTCTTTCTCCTCTTTAAACTCTCGCTTTTGATCACTCCCTTACCCATATCTTGTACCATACCCTCTACATTAAGTCCAAAATCCACCATACTAACCCCCCCATCACTACTTACATAGCTCCCCACTCCCGAACTATAGCCCATATTATTCCCCATCACCTGCAAACCGTTTGCTGTACTCTTGTTATACCCCTCACCCTTTCCTCTACCATCCAATCCATTCTCATTTCTCCCCTCTTGGGGTTTAAATATATTGCTAAACAGATTCATCGCCTCCTGTTTCAAATCGTTTCCATTTACTTCTTGCAATACCTGTATCCGCTCATTACTTTGCATTTGTTGCATTTCCCCCAACACTCCTGCCTGCCCCTCGATATTCGACGTCTTTTTCTTAGCTAGTGCCTCCATCGCTGTATTCGCTTTCATTTTATTGCCTATATCCTTTGTCTTTTTATCTGTTCTCTCTGTAATTTTCACTGCCTTATTTGACTTTGCCCCCATCATTTTTTTTTCTTTCTATATCTTTCTCTCTTTACCCGTCTTCTTTTTCTTTATTGAAATTTTTTGCCCGCTTTTTATTCCTTTCTGCCCTTTAGCTACCTAATTTCGCCTCTTACTCTTTCTTTAACTTTATGTTGGTAATAACAATTGCGAGATCTTTCAACTTTTCCAATCGTAGAATCTTTACTAGCTTGCTATTCTACCTTTCAAACTATTGTTTTTCTATTTCTCTTGCGTGTATCTTTATTGCTGGCTGTTATTATATCTACTCAACAACTTATGCTTTGCCCACAACTTCTACTCCTCCTCTATTATACTAGTCTGCTTTGGTGACTTTTTAAGTTCAAACTCTGTCAGCTGTACCTTTTCCCTATCCTTCAAAACTATTTGTATGCTGTATGCCTAGCTTTTATTTTTCTCCCCCAATAAACGCCTTTGTTTTTATTCGCTATATCTGGTTTATTTAAATTCGTGGTTTCCCATGTATGCTTCGTATACCTACTATGCCTCTTCCTTTAAACTATGGTTAGTGCTGCCTGCTTCTCTTATTTTTATTTATCGATTTACACCAAAGCCTTAATTACCACTATTATTTTCACTATTAGTATCACTACCACCACTATTTTTATTACAGCACTATCTAAATTGCCTCTGTAAAATGGTATAAACGATTACACAGTATGTAAAAACAAAAAAAAAGGCAACAAGTCTATCTTTATGTTTAAAGTTAGGTAGTTGGGCTATGATAGAATTTTTTATTAAAAAAAAAAACTTGTATCATGTATCTCTTTGTCATAACCCACCCAACTTTGTTTAGCTAATGGTATAAGACTATTTTTCTTTGATTTTTTTTTTTTTTAGCCTTTGTCTTTACACTAATCACTCCTTTATTATTTTTTTCGTTCCAATTCCAATTTACAGCTAAATTACATCCGGTAACATTGTTTTTTTTTCATTGTTTGTATTTACTTTATGCTTTCCACGATTTCAGCTTTTGTTTTTATTTACTTTTTTACATCATTCCTTTCTAGTTTTTTTTTCCTAGTCCTGATTGTGTTTACTTTTTATTAATTATTTACATCTAATATTCGTTATTGTCTATTCTTTGCAAATCATTGTGTGGCCTTATTGGCCAATCTCTATTTGTTGTTTTTTATTTGTTTATTCTTGCACCCTATTCCCCAAATGGCTTGATTTGATTAGTTTGCTTTGTTTTACCTTGACTCTTTGTCTTCTTGTTCAATGCATACACACTTAAATCACACATCGCATTCCATCCTCAAGATTCCTTTTTATCATCGGCTAAAACCTCCATTTATTTCAAACTACTCGGAATAGCATTTTTATATTTGCTACTACTACTACTTCTACTTCTATTACTATTACTATTACTATTACTATTACTATTACTATTACTATTACTATTTCAACTTTGTTTCTCGTTCAATTCCTCCATTTACCTTGTTTTATTATTTTAATCTGTACTGTTATGGACCGAATTACATTATATATTGCATTTTTCTTTGATTATTTTTCACTAAATCTATTTTTGATTTGTTTTTCTTTAGTTATCTCCATATATTTCCTAATTTCAAATGAAGAAAAAATCTCTGCTTTTCTCTCAAGTGTTGATCATACTATAATTAATACGCTCCAACTTTACCCACTTACTCATAATTATGTACATACATAAACCCATTCATGTTTTTTGTTTCTTTGATTCCAACTACAACTACCCAGTAACACTACTTTGGAATACACCATTCTTACTCTCATTATGCAAATACTACTTGGCTCCACGTTAAGCTACGCTATTAGCAAGCACGCCTTCAAACCTGTACCCCTATTTTGCCTTGATCGATCTTTGTACACACTATTACCACCTCCAACCTTTCACTTTTTATATTATTAAAGTCTACAGTTCCATTGGTATTTATATTCCCAAGATTCCCTTCGGAATAAACATTCATCGCAATCTTATCTTTAATACTGGCACTATGAGTCCAGAGTGCTCTCTTCACTATTAGGCCATACTGGTCTCCTTGTCCATTTATTTGTCGGTGGTTTTTGTAGCCCAGTTATATTAATTTACAAGCGAGTTATTCTGCTGATCCAATTCATTAATATCTCTGTTGTATTTTAAATTGTGTGATGTGTTGTGTTAATTAAATAACTTCCAAATCTTGACCTCCGCTACAATGCCATTTAATTAAACCGCACCATTCCACTATATATATTCAGACAGACACGGGTACAGAAGTTGTTTGGTTATTTTTTTTACTGTTGCTGTTGCTACATGTGCAACATGCTGGGTTTCTCACAGTACATTCTGGCCTTAGCTCTTTTTAGACAAATCCACTAGCATATCGACCAGCCAACTTCAAAGTTGCATGCTTTGCGACTCTATATGTCTGCGGTTACTCTATTCTGCTCTTTCGAGCCCATTTTGTGCAGCATGGTGCATTATATTATATGTTAATGGCTAACTCTAGTCTTCAATTCCTTTTTATTTTTTTTATTCTTTTTGTTCCTAATAGCCCATCACTTTGTTAATTGAATCGCCCAAATTAGATAACAACACGGTACTGTAATGTATGCTTAGGTGTTTGCACACTAAGCATTATAAATCAGTGCCTACTAAAAGAAATATACATTCACATCGCTTACTCATTTTGATTTTGATTATCGCCATTACTGTCATTACCACCACAAATAAGGTAAAAATGGACCATTAAATTTAATCAAGAAATGAAAAAAGTTTGCAAAAATAAAAATTAAACTAAACGAGAAAAATTAAAAGAAAAAGCCTGCCAATTACCTGTAGAACTTATTCCTCTTTAAGTCAGGATTGATTAATTCAAAACAATTTTTAATTGCTCTCCTTTCCAAAGCAACATACAATACAGTATTTTCCGCAAATTTTTTAATCAAAAAGTACCTGCTTGCAAACCTATGACTAATGCTATTGTTCACCCCCCACCCCCTTCCCCAAACCTGCGATGTAGTCGTACATTTTTGTAATATCTGTAACATGAGTTGAGATATGTCTTACCCTGTTTAATATTTTTTATCTTTTATATTTTGCTTCAAGGCCTTTTATCGCTGTTATCTCCACCTTACAGGTCCAACACTCTACGTTTAATCCGGTAAAACCAATACCTTTGGCAAATATAAGTTTACCCACACACCCAATAATTATATTTCACAAACGCAAAATTATCTGTTGCAATCACGCAGCGACACTTATTCCTGACTAAGCTCAAATACGTCTACGCATCATTACAGTATAAACAAAAGCAACCATCAATATATCCTTCAAGTCAAGAAACTTTTATTATTTTGTATAATAAGCACAATCCTAGTCTTACAGCATTTGTCTTTGAAAAAAAAACGCACCCACTTACCTACCTTCTACCCTTCCAAATTACATATCCTTAAAATCCACGAATTCTACCATTTACCAAATACACCCTAGTTTACATCAAAGCTTTGTAATAGTATCAATTGTATTTTTAAAGCTGCTGGCTAAAAAGCAAACCAAGTTACACTATTTGACTGCTCAAATATGATTCATCGTTTAAATACATTTACAAACGCTAATTACCACCTTTCACTTACAAATACTCTTGTTGCAGTTTCGAAGCTATCCTAGTACTAATAACAACAAACAGCCACAGACATATACAGTAAAAAATAAAAACATTAATATAGTCAATAAGGATCATAACTCCTTAAAATAATCAACAAAGTTTCATTAACTTGTATACCTCTGTGCACTTTTTCACATCAATGAAGATTCGCAAAGTACTCTTATTACACTGTAAAAACATATACACATCAAATACAGTTTGTTGTGGATTTACGCATGTTAGGATACTACATTTCAAGCGCAATGATGTGCAGGGTTGTATGGCTTCTTCAAAGCACCCATTATCTACAGTCGAGTCGCAACCATCTTATACAAGGACCTGTTTTTTTTCACTGTTATTATACAATTTTACTGCCTTCTGCTACATTTTTTTAGGGTAGTTTATATGCCGCATTTAGCTAAACTTGAACTATTAAAAACGCATCCGTGTGCTTGACAGCATAGTATAGTCAGTTTTCTCCACTGCTGACTGACATGGCTTGTTGAACGCTTCACCCAAACATAGGCCAGTAAGTACATAAATACACATTTTAGCGCCTTTTACACAATTTGCCTTGGTTTACATTTCTTAATTCAGTCTTCTTCAAAATATTTTTCCGGCTTAAATAGGTTCAACTACTTGCACCATTGATAATAAAATAGCCTAACTGCGCTCGGCGATAAATGTGGTGTTGCCAAGCATCACCAGAGTTTGAGAGTTATTGTCTGGTCAAGTAGCCCAACATAACCGATGCTTTAGTGTTGGGCTTAAAACTAGATAGCAGAGAAAATGATATCTTCCTCCTTTTTTACAAGCGCGTGTTGTTCAGAATATTAAGGTTAATTACCAAATCTCCCTATTCAAGCGCTACCAAATCATTGCTATTTAATGATTTCCAAAACCCAACAAGGGCATTGGCAGAAAATCAAATTTAATTAACTCGGCTAATTTGTATGGGAGTTGTGATCAAATGTAGAGGATGACTATTGGCGCTGTGGTTAACGCTAAAGATTTCTTCCTCGTACAAATCTATTCCTTGAACTTCAAACGTACAAACAATTAGAGGCTTTTTTGTCGCTTTAAATCCAACATTGTTTCTACTCAAACCCCATACTTAAATTAAAACATCGTCAACCAATCATCAGTCTAGTTGAATCAAAAAAGGAAGAGCAAGCTTAATATAGGAAAAACATTCTGGTAGTTGAGTCTGAGCGATTATTTGAGTTTTGCAAACAAGTATACTAACATATAGCCAGGCGATTAGGTAAAAACCACAGCATTCGTCAGCTCATGTGAAAAAAAAACCCTCCTAAACTATAGTGTTCAGTATAATTGTACTGAATTAAAGACTTGATCAATTTAACAAAGGATGAATTGAAGCAAATGTCATTAGCTCCTATATTGTCTATTGTCTACTGTCTATTCACTTTCGTCTAATTGGGTTTGCAGCTCAGACTTCAAAGGTAAAAGTATTAGTGTATGTAGTATTTACGGTGAGTGTTGTGAAACTAGGAAAAAATAAAGTCAGTAGTTGTTGGTCAAAGTGTAATACAAACAATGTCGATGATGAGACTAGAAATATCCATTATAGAATCAATCGCTATAATAATCATCTAATTATTGTTTGCGAATTAAACCATGCTCGTGTTTATGCTAAGCATTGATATCAGACCCCATTCCGTATTGGCTGCGACGACATTCAACCTTAAATAAAGACGTTCAGTATAGAATATCCAAGCAAAGTATTAAGCAAAATAGTCAAATACATTACTAGCTCGGAATTAAATTTGGCTGATCTGAAATAGCAATGTTGGCATTATATATTTAAAGAAGGAATGGGGTTCAAAAAACAACTCATTTTCAATAATAACTGAATTGTTGATTAAACACCTTTCCGTCTTTGCTAATTAAAATAGCTAGCTTTACAGAGCAATAGAAAAGTAAGAATTTAAAAAGCCCAAGGCCCAAAGCACCAAGATATATATACACATATATAAACGTGACTTGTCAGAAAAAACTAAAACGCAACACTAAACACGGCATATATCAAGATAACTTGTTTATACACCGATTCAGAGTGCTCTACATAATAAAACGCGAGTTTACCTGGACAACCTAGACCCAATCAAAAATGACAGAACTGAAAGAAAAAGGTAAGAACGTTTATAACAAAACAGTCTAAACAAAGTCTACTTGCTTTACACCCGTGCTTATTCAGTCTCACTACAAGTACTACGTTTAAAGCAGTGCCAAAAGGTCGAATATATACTAAAATGCAAACATGTGATTAATATTAACACAGAGCAAATACAGCACACCGAGCTTTTGTTGGGAAACCAGCAGGAACAAGCACTGGACCTACAGTATGAAACTGAGAATGGTTAGAACATAGTAAAATCAAACATACCATTACCATTTATCAATACCATACTCTTTGTTTTTGTTTTTGTTTTTACTGACTTGAATAAATGTAACGCTTTGTATCGTAGTGGATAGTACATGCTCATATATATGCAAGATGCTATTGATAGTCGGAACACTGATTTTCTGTGCTTGGCAGTTTATTGGGGTTTATTTAGATTGCAATAAATTGCTTGTTGGTGGAGTTGGAAATAACGTAAGACTAGTCATTTTTTAAACAAAAGAAACAAATGAAACAAGAATAAATTGTAAACAGTTTCTAGAGTAACTCACCAAACACACAGATGTTTAAACGGATTTATTAACGAATTACTGTAGGAGAGCTTGGAAAAGTATGACCATGGGTATCACAAAAGAGATATAAACGAGGAGTCATTGTATACACTGAGAGTAACAAACTCATACTTTACATCCAACATCACCAGAGTGTTTGTTTATACCGAGTTGGACTTTGACGTAAGTGCAGTTGCGTTAATTTACCAATAAAATGAATTCTTGGGATGCATTTTGATTAAGCAGAAATGCAACTAAACATAATGAAAATATTCTATATGTTCAACCAGGTAAATGTGGTATTTGGATACAACAAAGCAAACTCAAGCGACATTAGGATTGATCTTAACTTGACACAAAGCAGTAAAATTTCCAATAAGGTGGAAGTCGAAGTCATTGAGAATGATCGAAATGGCGTAACAGCTTACTTAAACCCTACCGGTAACATAACAGATTTCGACGGTAATGGTATAAAGGCTGATATTCGTATCAGTGTACCTAAGAGTATTGAAAGTCTAGAATCCTTGCTTATTTTTACAAAGAATGGAACGTTCAGGTTTGATTCGGACTCGGTTGAAAACCCGTTCATAACCAATTTTCGCTACGAGTCTGCCTTTGGTTTGTTCGATACAAAGGCAAGTAGTACTTGTAAACCTATACACTTGCATTGTTTTACTGCTCGTATTAAATTGTGCTTTATGTCTAACATTGAAATCTCCTGTGGTTTTATTTGATCTTATTTTATCTTTTCTAGGAAGTTAGAGCCGGATCAGCAGTCGTTAAAACAAACACCAAACACATAAACGCCACTTTTAACGTAAACACAGCATGTTCTCTAGTGACGTACGATGCAGACATTACTGCTGTTATCAACGCCAGCAACAAAACACACACCACAATAGATTCGCGCACGAGGTCTGGTAATACTAGCATCAAAGTCATAAATGGATATTCCGGTACTTACAAACTGACTACGCTAGACGGAACAGTAAAAGTTTTGGATTTAAAAAACAACGGCACCTTTACCAACGCTCAGGAGATGCAGTCCCAAATTAACGGCTTTTTTACCTCTGGTGGGTTAAACATAACAGACTCGATGTCTTCAGTGAGTATCGAGAATAGTATTGGTAAATCGCTACTGACGTTTGCATAGTTTCTCAATCAAAAAAATAGGTGTGCCATTCAACCTGAAAAAAGGCCTTGCTGTTTAAGCTTGAGCTACAGCATTGCACTTTTATTTATCTATAGAAAAGAAAAAGTATATAGAAAGTGAACCAACCCCATTGTTCCTCTTTTCCAACTACCTTACGACCAACAACCACCACTACCACCAATTATAATTTGGTTCTCCGAACCTACTACACCACCACCAACAACTACGTTTCCCTTTTTAACATTCCTTTAGCTTTAAACTGGTATTCGCCTGCAATAAAAGTCTACTAGAAATGCGTAGCTTTAACTCGAGCGTCTTAGATAGCAGGGATTTCAAACTTGCTGGATTTGGATTGCTGGTTATAAATCGACATTTAATCACAACAAGACCGCGCTATAGCTACCATTTATTCTAAACTATTCGGTCTAAACACGACTTTAGCCAAATCCATTTTACCGTAGTTGACCCACCGGTCTTCTTTTGCCTCCTTCTGCCTCTTTTTATTCATTTTTTATTGGAATCCCTGTCTGTTTTTAGGCATCTGGTGATCCGTGCCTAGTTTTATAGCATTATCTAATTTTTAGAAAACACATTTTTCTTTTACTAATGACATGTCTAAACCCTATACCCACTTGGTTTTATTAATTGCTCAGTATATCGCGACTTTTCCGTTTTCATTGCCCACTCACCTGGTGTTATTTAGCCTAGCGTTTACACTGCTTAATGTTTTCAATTTACTATTAATAGTTGGGCCAAAATTGCATCGAGTAGAAACAAAGGTTATTTAATCGCAAATCTGGATAAATTGAAATATTGAAAACACCTTTATTGCCTAACCAAGCAGAAATATCTCTTTGCTTCAATTTCAATAATAAAAATAATAATAAACGAATATTAGATTTAAAAAAAAAGATTTTAGACAGTTGTTGAAGTTATAAAAGCAAATACAAGCCTAGATATAAATAACAAGAGATGTTTTTGGAAGAAAAAGATGACTCGAAATTTAGTCCTGATTTAAGCGTCGATTCTATTGCAAAGTACGACAATAAGGAGCTTGAAGAGATTGTAAAGCAGTTGGAGAAGGAGCTTGTGACTTTAAAAGATTCGCAGGGCGGAGCTGATTTAAAAGGCTATGGAAGAAGCATCTATGAAAACTCGGGCTCGGATAAACAAGACAATTATAATCCATACACGAAAAAAGCCAAATCGTTTAACATTATAGATATTGAACCAGGTAGCCACTATGAATAATTGAACAATCAAAGCCCATGTAAATGTATGTGGCTAATTGTACTAAACGCAAAGATTTGGTGGCCGATTAGCTGCTACTGTAATAATCGAAATTGAAAGTATGATTAAGTAAAGCTTTCATTGTAACTAATATAGATTCAGGATCAAGTGTAAATTGCGCATTTTGCGGAATCAAACTGTACATTGACACTGTCAACCCACGATCCTCAGAGCTGTGTGATATAGCTTATTGTTGCGAAGGCTGCGAGATCAGACTAGAAACATACGAAAAGCCAAGTATAGAAAAGCTGAAGGGTGATGGCTATCTTGCAAACATTAACAGCACGAGGACAAGCAGTAATAGCATGGAGGGATTTAATGCAAAAGATAAGAAACCTGGCACCGCTTTAAACACTTGCACTGACTGCAAACAGCCTTTAGGAAGAGTAATTTTTTTTACTTTTTTTTAAAAAAAATATCTCAAGCCATGGTATTTATAATGCAAAGAATATTGCCGCGAACAGTTGCAGTAAAGTAATGCAACTATAGATGGACTGATGGGGCGCTAAAGTTATAGTGCACGTAATATTGAATAAGCTAACTGTACGCACATATTGATTGTGTATAGACGTATATCAATGTGCAGGGGCAAAAGTACCATTTACAGCACTTTGTGTGCCAGGATTGCCGCCTACCTCTTTATGCACTTGGCGGATATCACCGGGGTCCAGACGGCGGAAACAAATTTTACTGCCAACGAGATTATCTGCAGAGATTTTCGTCAAACTGCCACCGATGCAGCTTCCCGATAACAGTGGGAGATATGATAATATCTTTGGGCCAGAACTACCACTCCGACTGTTTTGTGTGCAATGAATGCGAGTGTCAGTTGGTTGGTGGTGAGTGCTACGAGTTTGATGGAAACCCACTGTGCGAGAGACATTGGCATAGCAAAAACGGATCGATCTGTAAAGAATGCGACGGTGTAATAAAAGGGAAAAGTTTGGTTCTTGATAACACAATGTACCACCCATCCTGTTTTTACATAGAACCTCCCACAAACTAACTCTTCCATCTTGAAGCAGTTTATGAATATATATAATGTCGTGTATCTTTATCCCTATCTTGATTTAGCTTTTTTTTTTCTGGCTTCCCAGTTCACTTTGTTTCGTACCCATGGGGGGCTTTTTTTTGGTCTCTTTATTACGACCAAGATTTGTACCCTAGTATACTTTTACTATAGGCAACTCCTGGAAACATTATAAACTAAACGAAAATTGAATAAGTGAACAAGGTGTATCTACATTGGCGCTTGAAATTTGGCTTGGCTGAATATCCTGTCTACTGTTAATTCGCGTTTAACGTTGGTGATTTGCTTAAAAATATATCTGTTCTCCAACTCGATCAGCCCTCCAAATTCCACGAAAAGTTCCTTCATCTTTTCTGTCGAAAAGTAGTACGTTAGTGTGCCGTCCTGGCGAACATACAAGTTGTCTTCGAGTTTGTGGCCAGGCTTAAACCTTAATTGCGCTTCGTCGTACAGACCATAGTCCCTGAATATAATTTTCCCTCCTGGTTTTAAAATCTAGATTTGTAATCAAACAAATATACTCAAATAAGCTAAACTGATACACTGTATAATATTATTTGCAGATGTTTTGGTTGACAGTTCCTTTTTATTACTTTTTACAAAGACATATATAGCTTTAAATGTCGTTTAAATGGGAGTTGTGATTCATTGATACAACCCAGTGCCACCAGGAAAGAAAAATAAGAGTAGGAATGGAACACTTACTCTGAGAATATTGGTAATCGCTGGTTTCATCATTTCTGGTGCTAGTGCAGAAAATACAAACACGGCTGAAACTATATCCACTGATTTGGCAGGAATGTTTTCCAACAAGTCGTCCTGTGTTATGTCACAAACAAACGCGTGGCATCTGTCGGTGTTGTAGTTCTCATTATCCTACTTGAATCATCGCATGTGGGTATAACTTTGTTAAACTACTCTGGAGCCAAAGTATTTCTCTCGAGTTTCTACTTTGTATTATTGGCCTTGGTTTCTCAAACTTTACCAAGTGTAAAAACTCAAAACTTATATTCCCATTCAAGTAAATAGACCAGAATCCGGCCATTTTACTGATTTTGCAGTATTGCGAACCAGTACATTACCTTTACAAACTGCACTGCTCTAGGCGAAAAATCACAAGCATACACTTTTAACCTGGGGTTTTTCTCTAATAGAGGCCATACAAAGTTACCAACGCCACAACCAATTTCTAACAAACTCATCTATCATAAAGTAAGGCACTCTGTTTAGTAAGTGCCATGCCAGGGACTGTCGTTCAGGTCTCTTATCAACAATAAGGTCGTTGTTTTCGTTTTTCTTACCTGCTCTTCATTGTTCTCTGCTCTTAATTCTTCAAATTCCTTGTCGGTCCAGTGTCTATCTTTATAGAAGTTGGTCGTATTTCTCTTGTAAAACAGATCCCTATTTGTTTTTATCATCAGTGACTTACTTTATAGAGCTTGGACATTTATTACCGACTCGAAAATATCAACAATATCGCCTAATTTATCTTTTTCATATTTTTAGTTACCAGTTTTTTCTGGCATCCTTTTTGTACTTGTTTTGCCAAAACTCGGCAACCAATTTAGTGTCATTTTTTAGAATTTCTTCAGCTACCGCCGTCCTTGCAACAAATTGATCTTCCATTTCAACTTTGATTCTCGACTTTGACTTTTGATTTTCGACTTTTGATTCTCGATCTCTTTTCTTTTTTTTCAATACGCGTTTATCAGGTGTCAAATGCAACTAAATAAACCGACATGAAACAGTAGAACGAGCTTAATGCGTTTTACTTTGCCAAAACCGCTTATACCTTGATTTGGAATTCAACTTTTTGTAAATTTCCAAGTCACCAAACATTTTGCTATATTTTTGACTTTCAATCCAATTGATTCGCATAGTTCTATTGGTTGGGTGGAAAATACTTTTAAGTTTGGTTTGCACTTGGTGTTTGTAATTTAAGTCACAAAAAAAACTCCTCAACTGTTCTCAAAACTAGTCAGTTTTAAGCGAGACTGATTAGACCTTACTTTCTTTACACTTTTGCAATCAATTAAATAGGTGCTAGTTGGCTTGGCAGTGCTAGCAATATTAAAAGATTATATTCCCTCTTGTTCATCTCTACTGCCCAGCAGAGCACCATGACTATTCATATAACTGCAGAAGTATTATTGTCAGCATTAATTTAATATACGGCGCACAATTGACCATTACAGTATGTAGCTTTTGATCCATTTGTTCGCAGTACAACAGTCTGCTTTATAAGGGAGCTACTTGGTTTTGCCGAGTATTTATTTACTCTTATTCGTTTGCTTTACTTTTTTTTTGCGTTAAAATTTTTAATGTAAACAAGTAGAATATTTAATTGGCAGAATCGAAACGATAAAAGTTTTAGAAACTCAATATTAAGCCAATAAAAATAGGCTGCTAATTAAATGACAGTAAAATGAGCACGCTAGTTGAAAAAAACTAAAAATTTTACACTTAAATTGGTTGATGTCAAGAAGTAAATGTCTGAATTGAAAATTACAATTGAAGAAAAAAAATATAAAATTAAACACACTCATAAAGAAAAATAACAATCCTGCCACTGTTGAAACCCTCTTTTGATATTGTCAGGCTATTGAAATATACTACAAAATGTCTAGAGTAAGCATATGATTTTTTTTCTAAATATGAATTGTACACAAGTAACCCGGACGATTGATTAGCATCAGGCATTTTTACGGATTCGAATCGGACCTTTTCATCATTTAATTTTAAAAAAAACCTATAACGGTGGTTTACCTTATTGTATAAATTCGAATCCACAGCATGTGTTATTTAATAGACATACTGTTGGTTTATACAATGACTGATGCTTATTACATCGTTGCCTCTAATCTACGGGTTGCTGATACCTTTTGTTGTAAAGAAGAGCATGAATCTAAACTAATTGGATTCGCTTTTTATTATTGATTTGAATAAACTTGGGTTGTTTTGGTGCATAATTAAAAACGTATTTGTCTTTTTTTGTGATCTTTAGCTTAGCGAATACCAAGTTATTGGACGTAAATGCCCAACTGATAAGGAACCAAAGCCTCAGTTGTACCGCATGCGCATTTTCGCACCAAGCCAAATTGTTGCCAAGAGCCGTTTCTGGTACTTTTTGACCAAGCTTAGAAAAGTCAAGAAGACTGCTTCCGAAATCGTTACTGTTAACGAGATCACCGAAGAGTCACCATTGACCGTCAAGAACTTTGGTATCTGGATCAGATATGACTCTCGCTCTGGAACACACAACATGTATAAAGAATACCGCGAGTGCTCACGATCAGCTGCCGTCGAGGCTTGCTGTAAGTATTTTTCCTTTGCTTTTATTGCTCTTTATAGCCACTTGGGCGGTTTTGTTTTCTTTGCGCTGCAGAATTAGAGAATTTGGTTACTGATCTTTATATTATTGCTTTTCCGACTACATAGACCAAGATCTTGCTGCCCGTCACCGCGCCCGCTTTAGATCAATCCATATCATCCGTGTTTCACAATTGGCTGCTAAGGATGTTAAACGTGCATACATTAACCAGTTCATTGTAAGTTTTTTCTTCTCTTGCTTTTTTGCGCTTTGAATAGGCGTTCTTGTTATCTGCTATATTTTCACAGTGATTATGATGTGATGTTAACTGATTAATTGTTATATTTTTGTGCCACAGAACCCAAAGATCAGGTTCCCACTCCCACAACGTATTCACAAGCCAGCTACAAAGAGACACAGATCCCTTATCATTGCCTCCCGTCCATCAACTTTCTACTAAACTTATTGGTTGTTTTTTTAAGTTGTTATTTACAAACATTTAAAGATTTTTTATGTTTTTTTATAATAATTGATGTTCTATTGGCAATTTTAGCTTGGTTAATAAAATTAAAATATTATACTCTCTCAGTGTATATGTTATTACTTTTCCAAAACTTTGTTTTCAAGCATCTGTCTGCTATGACTCTGGTTACTGTTTGCCGCGTTTTACAGTTAGCTTTGCTAGCTCTAAAACGCAAAAGACTTAGCACGTTGGCTGATGGTCTGTAACAACACAGGCGGCGTATTGGAGTTGCTTTTTGCAGAACCGTTCTTAACAGCATTATTGTCCCTAATGTATTTAGCCTTCAGCTCCACTTATTACACATTCTTGTCATGAAATGTAGCTTGTGGGAATAATACGCAATAATGTGCTAGTTTTTATTGTCATCAGAATAGCCTTGGAAGACACGCACTTTCCAGGTCTTTGCAGAGTATTGTGTTTGGCTTGATAAGGATACTTTATCCCTATCAAAAAAAAAAGACCAGGTTACAGAACTTTTATGGAAGCATCTGTGCTGTAGATCAATAAGTCGACTTGTAGAGTACACTTAGCATTGGGTGGTGGTGTGTTTAGAAACAGGCTGTTGCTTAATATCAATTTGTTCAAACTTGGTGTTTCATAGTTGCAGGGTTTTGTGTAAGTCTGATTTACCAAAAACGTAATAAGACTTATCTGTGGCAGAGATGCATCGAGAAAAAGGAAAGTTTATAATATTTTTAGGATCTAAGTGGGCTTTCTGTGTGTTTGGTATACTTATATACTGGGCTCGCCAATTAGGTGCGATTAATAATTCAGAGTTAGAATTGACTTGAAGCTTTCGATTTTATTGGAGTTTGAGTTGAATTAAATACTAGGGGAAGGGAGAAGATAATTCCAACCCTGCCAATTCGTTACTATTGCGTCATAAAGTATCCAAACAGTAGATTCAGGGTTAAGTGGCAAAAGCGATAAGATTAAAATGAACTGCTCAATAAACTGTTGAACTAGAACGACCAAATTAATTTGATATAAATACAGGATCAAAGATAAAAGCAAGCGATAAAAAGGTATGTTTAAATTTCACAGCAGAGTTTGTTTTAGTAAAATAAGTACATCAAGAATACATCAGTTTATAAAAACGCCTAATCTTTTCAACACAAGATTTTATAAAGCAGAAATGTCAACAATGAAAGCGATTCAAGTAAACCAGCCAGGAGATGCTAGTTCATTAAACTACGTTGATGTTCCTAAGCCAGAGATCCAGCCAAAGACGCTTTTGATCAAGAACGAGTACGCAGGCGTTAACTTCATTGACACGTATATTAGAGGAGGTGTGTACCCTGTGCCAATGCCAACACTTTTGGGCCGTGAGGCATCAGGAGTTGTTGAGCAAGTTGGAGCTGATGTTTCCGATTTCAAAGTTGGAGATAGAGTAGCATATCTTTCAGTCAACAACACATATGCACAATACTCGCTTTCTAACCCAGAAAAGACTTTTGTGGTTCCTGACGGAGTTTCTTTTGAGCAGGCAAGTGCCAGTTTGCTCCAAGGGCTTACAGCGCTTACTTTTGTTAGAAGAGCATACCCAGTCAAGAAGGGTGATATTATTTTGATTCATGCTGCTGCTGGCGGTACTGGCCGTTTGATGGTTCAATTATGCAAGTACTTTGGAGCTACAGTTATTGGAACAACATCAAGCGAAGAGAAGGCTAAGCTGGCTACCGAGTCTGGAGCCGACCACATTATTTACTACAACAGGGAAGATGTTCCAACAAGAGTAAGAGAGATCACAGGTGGACAGATGGTAAATGCCGTGTTTGATGGTGTGGGTAAAAGCACTTTCCAAGGATCTTTTGACTCGCTCAGACGCTGCGGAACTTTTGTTTCGTTTGGAAATGCCTCAGGAAAAGTTCCACCAATTGAAATCAACATATTGTCCAAGGGCAACATCACTTTGCTAAGACCAATGTTGTTTGACTACATTGTTACTAAAGAGGAGGTTACCGAGGCCACAACAACATTGTTTGGATTGATTAATGACGGGAACCTGAAGATCAATGTCTGCAAGGTATTTGATCTTGAACATGCTGCTGATGCACACCGTTTCCTTGAGGGCAGAAATAGCACTGGAAAGGTTTTGATTAAGCTCTAATTCGATTTGCAATTGTGACTTTATCGCTGTGGCTGTTGAGGCTATTATTGACTAAACTTTTGTCTTTAGGCTTTATTTTACATTTGTCTATCTATCATTGATTTATTTCATATCCATGTTTACTTTATTTTCAATAATAAATTTGCTTCCAGCTGGATATTTTGATTTTTTTTTCTTTCCTTTATTATTTGTCTTTAGATTAGTGCTAGTTTACAAGTAGAATGGTAGCCTGCACAAAAGAGAAATGCACCAGAGTTTAAAAATCTTGGTGTTGATACAAACAATGCAAAAAATATCATTGATATAGCCGAAACATGAATATGCAGGATTGCGTTATTGTAAACTGTAAACTGTAGACTGTAAACTGTAAACTGTAAACTGTAAATTGTAAACTATAAGTCGATATTAACAAGCGACTGCTTATTGCTATGAGTAATATTATTTATTGCTTTTACTATTTCCAACACAATCACTGCTAGTTTAAAATAAAGTACACCATTTTAACCGTATAGTTCCGCAGTTAATTCAAGTTGAAAATATTAATTAGTGTGTATGTGTGTTTTTTACAAGTATGTGGAATGTAGTTAATAATTGAGAAGAGAATACATTGGCAATTTTTTGTAGTGGAAGCGTGAGTATGCACTGTTGGCAGAATCAGATGTATAGTTGGAGAGTTCAGAAGAACGAGTGATAAACAAGCTGAAGATAAAGTGAGTGGTGGAAAGCAAAGACAGCTATATACAGATATCAAAGTACAGTGTATAAATGGGCCAAGTGAAGAAACATTACGAGTTAATTAAGTGTGCAAGTGCATTTGGTTTATGAAAGTTGGCCAAAATAAATATAAAAAAAAGGTTGTGCAAATAATTGACGGGGAAGAGGCAAGTAAAATGATGAGAAAAAGAGGTTAGGTAAGTAAGGTGTTTGAAGATGCTATTGTTCTTGAATTTGTAATGCGCAGCCAAAATAGACAATGGATGGACGATTTTAAAATATAAAGGTAACAAGCAAAAGAGCAGAAAACTAGTGGAGTTAAAAAGTTGTTTGTGAATGTTAATAGACGGCTTACTAATGGGTAGTAAGGTAATAATTTGGTGAATTTAAAGTAGGAGGAAAGCAAACAGAGCTGCAATAATAAGATTGACAATAGGCTGCTAAAGCGTTGCACTGTATTAAACAGCAAGTTGTCAGCAGACGAAGACGGATGGTAAAAAATAAAAAAGAAATGAAAAAAAAGGTGGGTGCAGGAAAAAGAAAAAAAAAAGTAGGTGGTAGTTTGAGGAACAGAATGCAAAGGTATTGGTAAGATTAGGTGTAGTGGCAAATAGAATGGTCGACAATAAAGTGGTAAAAAGAAAAAAAAAGTATAGCGTGTTAAGATGATTAGCAGTAGCAATCATGAAAGTACAAAAGTGACCAAGGACAATAGAGGACATTTGAGGAGAATAATGGAAGGAAGGACAATCATTAGATTATTTGTAGGGAATTGTAATGTGAATGGTGACAAGCTTGGTTGAGTTTCAAGTTGTTGGTAGATCGTTGATAAGGATGGGAGAGGATTTCAGCATCAATATGTGCGATGATCAAATAGAGAAAGAATAAACAAAAATAGAACAGAAACAAAACAAACAAAAGCAAGAAGCTTGGAGATTGGGGAGGACTTTGGCAGAGAAGCATATATCATATTTAATACTTCATTGTTTATAGTTTAAAGTTAGAGAAATGAATTAGTAGAAAGGTCTGGTATAAAAAAAAAATTGAGCTTTGGAAGGGAGAAAAAAAAAAAAAGTTAAAGACAACATGCAATTAGTTGCTATTTTGATTAGTAATTGATGAGATTCTTTTTAGGTCAGAAAAGAAAATTAAAAAGTTTTGAAATCCAAAAAGAATGAAGTAAAGGAAATGCATTAAAAAAGGCGAATGAAAAGAAAAAAAAAACAAAAAAAAAACAAAAAAAATAAAGAGCAGCAAAAATGCCATAAAATCGGTGGTAAAATCTAATTGGGAAAAGAAAATAGAGAATAGGGATAAATGTGGAAGCTGGCCTATTAGAAAGAAGCAGATAAGTGGGATAAATAAAGCTAAACAATCATAAGCAATAGAATTAAAAAAAAGGGAGACTAAAAGGCTAGAAGGTAATAAGCAAAAAAGACCCAATCCTTTTATTTTTTTGCACTGGTGAAAAATACAAGAGCAAAGTATGAAGATGGATGGCAAATGAAAATAAAATATTAGAAGAAAAGCACAGGTTAAAATTGGCAATAAAAAAAAAAGAAAATTAAACTTAAAAGTATAAAATTGGTTTGTTTATCTAAATATAATCATTAAAAATTAATTGGATTGAGAGGGGGGAATGAAAATGTAAAAAAAAAAAGTTTGTAGGAAGAAAAAAAAAATCCATGCGGCAAAACAAGAGATGAAATAGGTAGCAATAATAAATAAAAGAATTGAAAAATTAACAAGGAAAAAATGAATAGCATAAAAAAATTTTTTTTTTTTTAAAAAAAAGAGAAGGCTATAATTAAAACAAAAAAAAAATGGATGAAAAAAAAAGGCTAGAAAAATGATATTAGTAAAAAAAAAAAAAGGAAAAAAAGCAGATAAAAATAAAAGAGAAAAGAGAATTAAATGAACCACCTCTAGTATAAAAGTGAATTTTAGTATAATAGTTCATTGAAATAGAGAAACATTTATATAACTCCCTTTTGATTAAAGATTTCAAGATATTTTATTCCTTGGGTTAAGTTAGGCAAAAGAACGGGAATTTATACATAAAGAAAAATGGTTAACTTTACAATTGATCAAATTAGAGGACTTATGGACCGTGTGTCCAACATCCGTAACATGTCAGTTATTGCTCACGTAGATCACGGAAAGTCAACACTTACAGATTCATTGGTGTCAAAGGCAGGAATTATCTCAAGCGCCAAGGCGGGAGAGGCACGTTTCACTGATACACGTCAAGATGAACAAGATCGTTGTATTACAATCAAGTCAACAGCCATTTCAATGTACTTTGAGCTTGAGCAGGAGTTTATGGATGATATTAAACAGAAGAAGGATGGAAACGGTTTCTTGATTAACTTGATTGATTCACCAGGGCACGTTGATTTCTCATCGGAGGTAACAGCAGCTTTGCGTGTAACAGACGGAGCACTTGTTGTAGTAGATTGTATTTCAGGAGTGTCAGTGCAGACAGAGACAGTACTGCGTCAAGCACTTACAGAGAAGATCAAGCCAGTAGTGATCATCAACAAGGTTGACAGAGCATTGTTGGAATTGCAATTGCAAAAGGAGGACTTGTACACATCGTTCTTGCGTACAATTGAAAACGTAAATGTGATTATTGCCACATACTACGACAAGGATATGGGAGACTTGCAAGTATTCCCAGAAAAAGGAACTGTTGCATTCGGATCAGGACTTCACGGATGGGCGTTCACACTTATGCAGTTTGCACACCGTTATGCCAAGAAGTTTGGAGTAGATAAGGAGAAGATGATGGTTAAGCTTTGGGGAGAGAACTACTTTAACCCAAAGACCAAGAAGTGGACATCAAAGGCAAATGATGCAGATGGTACACCACTTGACAGAGCATTCAACATGTTTGTTTTGGACCCAATTTTCAAGCTGTTTGACTCGATCATGAACTTCAAGAAGGACGAGGCATTGAACATGTTGGAGAAGTTGCAAGTTCCACTGAGAGTTGAGGAGAAGGAATTGGAAGGAAAGGCATTGCTTAAGGTAGCTATGCGCAAGTTTTTGCCAGCAGCCGATGCGCTCCTTCAGATGATCTGTATCCATCTTCCATCGCCAGTTACCGCACAGCACTACCGTGTTGACGGATTGTACGAAGGACCATTGGATGATGAGTGTGCTAAGGGAATCAGAGGATGTGATCCAAACGGACCACTTATGTTGTACGTCTCAAAGATGGTGCCAACATCAGACAAAGGAAGATTCTATGCTTTCGGTCGTGTGTTCTCGGGAACAGTCCGTTCAGGACAAAAGGTCAGAATTCAAGGACCAAACTTCACTCAAGGAAAGAAGGACGATTTGTTCATCAAGTCAATCCAGCGTACCATTCTTATGATGGGACGTTATGTCGAGCCAATTGAGGATTGCCCAGCTGGTAACATTGTTGGACTTGTCGGAGTTGATCAGTTCTTGCTCAAGTCAGGAACAATCACCACCTCCGAGGTAGCCCACAACCTCAAGGTCATGAAGTTCTCAGTATCACCAGTCGTCCAAATCGCTGTTGAGGTCAAGAACGCTAATGACTTGCCAAAGCTTGTTGAAGGTCTCAAGCGTCTTTCCAAGTCTGACCCTTGTGTCCAGTGCTTCACCTCAGAATCCGGAGAACACATTGTTGCCGGTGCTGGTGAGCTGCATTTGGAAATTTGTCTTAAGGATCTCGAGGAGGATCACGCTCAAGTCCCAATCAAGACTGGTGACCCCGTGGTAGCCTACCGTGAAACCGTCCAGAGCGAGTCCAGCATTGTCTGTCTCTCCAAGTCTCCAAACAAGCACAACCGTATCTTCATGAAGGCCATTCCTCTTGATGACGAACTCACTGTTGAGATCGAAGACGGTAAAGTTAACCCACGTGACGATATCAAGATCCGTGCCCGTGATCTCGCCGAGAAGTACGGTTGGGACGTCACTGATGCCCGTAAGATTTGGTGCTTCGGTCCAGATACTACCGGTCCAAATCTGCTCGTTGATGTCACCAAGGGTGTCCAATACCTCAATGAAATCAAGGATTCTTGCGTTGCCGCCTTCCAGTGGGCCACCAAAGAAGGTCCTTGTGCCGAGGAAGTCATGCGTGGTGTCCGCTTCAACATTCTTGATGTCACCCTTCACGCTGATGCTATCCATCGTGGTGGTGGACAAGTCATCCCTACCTGTCGTCGTGTCATCTACGCCTCAGTCTTGACTGCCATTCCAGGAATCCAAGAACCAGTCTACCTCGTTGAAATCCAATGCCCTGAAAACGCTATGGGTGGTATCTATGGTGTACTCAATCGTCGCCGTGGTCACGTCTTCTCTGAGGAACAACGTCCAGGAACCCCAATGTACAACATCAAGGCATACATGCCTGTCAATGAGTCCTTTGGTTTCACTGCTGATCTCCGTTCCAATACTGGTGGTCAAGCCTTCCCACAATGTGTCTTTGACCATTGGCAGCTCATGAACGGTAACCCTCTTGAACCAGGAAAGGTCCAGGAAATCGTTACCACTGTCCGTAAGAGAAAGGGACTTGTTGCTGAAATCCCACCTCTTGATCGTTACCTCGACAAGATGTAATTTCTTTCTTTTTACCTCTTATTATCTTTTTATTTTATTATTTACTTGACTATTTTATTATTTTCAATAAATAATATTTTAAATATTTCCTTTTCTTTTATTAATAAAATTAATTAAGTTGAAATTATAATTATTCTCTTATTTATTCTTTTTATTAAATAAAAAGTTGACGTAAACAAATCAAAACATAAATCAATACTATTGTAATGTATCCCCCCACCTTTTTCTTTTTTTCTAGTTCCTAGTTCCAGCTTTCCAAGTTTCTCATTTCAACTTGCGAGTTCCCCTCCATGTTGTTATAGTCAATTATTGTTCCAATAACATACGCTTCTTGGTCCGACTTCTTTAGCGACTCAAGTACCGCCTCCTGATCCTGTTTGCTGATTACAAGAACCATCCCAATTCCGCAATTGAATGTCTTTGCCATTTCAATCGAGTCGATGTTTCCTGCTGTCTTCAGCCATTTGAAAACTGGAGGCAGTGCCCACGAGCCAGCATCGATGCTGACGCCCAAGTGTTTAGGCAGGACGCGAGGGATGTTGTCTAGGAACCCGCCACCAGTGATGTGGCAAAGCGCCTTGAGTTTGTCATTTTGTACAAGGGGGAGGCAGCACTTGACGTAGATTTTTGTGGGTGTGAGCAGGTCAGCGCCAATAGACGGGGCTGATGGGTTCCAGGGGCAGTTGGTTGTGGATAGGGGGAGGTTGTTGAGTTGAAGGACTTTGCGGACGAGTGAGAATCCGTTGGAGTGGATACCTGAAGATGCCAAGCCAATAACAACATCGTCTTTCTCAATAAGGTCGAGTTTAGGCAAAACATTGTTGCGTTCAACAGCGCCAACAGCAAACCCAGCAACGTCATATTCGTTTTTTGAGTAGAGACCAGGCATTTCAGCAGTTTCTCCACCAACAAGAGCGCAGTTGGATTGCAAGCACCCATCAGCAACACCAGCAATAAACTGAGTTGCTGTGTCAACGTCAAGGTTTCCACAGGCAAAGTAGTCGAGGAAGAAGAGTGGTTCTGCGCCCTGGACGATGATATCGTTGACTTGCATAGCAACCAAATCAATTCCAACAGTGTCGTGTTTGTTCATTTCATGAGCAAGCATAAGTTTGGTTCCTACTCCGTCAGTTGCTGAAACGAGAATTGGGTCACGGAACTTTACTGCGGCCAGGTCAAACAATCCCCCAAATCCTCCGATATCCGAGTCTGCTCCTGCACGTCTTGTTGCTTTGACTATTGGCTTGATTCTATCAACCAACTGGTTTCCTGCTTCAATGTCTACCCCCGCATCGCTGTACTTGAGCCCACCTGTTTCTCCCGTACCAATTGCCTTCAACGCATGGTGTCCAATATCCTTTCTGTAAAATCCCCCTTCAAACTCTATCTTTCCAACTCCTTCATACGCCGCATTTATCGCTTTCTCTACTGTTGCTGCGTACCCTGTCACCGCCAACACTCGTCCCCCACTCGTTACAGTCTTGCCATCCTTGTTTACTGTTCCTGCATGGAACACCATAACATCTAGTTTTTTTTTTGTTTTTTTTTGCATTTATACTATTTGTCAATTTCTTTGCCCTTCCCCCCCCCCCCTTTATATTTATTATTTCGAGTCTTTTTCTATTTGCTTTTATAATCTTTCTATTTGTTTATATTTACCTGCTGGTGTTTCTCCAATCCTTATTTCTCTTCCCTTTGGATAGTTTCCTGGGTACCCTTCCGATGCCATAACTACTGCTGCTGCAAACCCTTTACGGAACTCTATTGAAACCGAGTCCAATCTTCCTTCAGCTGCCGCCTATTTTATTTATTATATTTTTATTTTATTTTAACAATTAGTCTATTTAGTAAGCAGTCCTTATTCATAACCAATTCTTCCCCCTCCCCTCCCCCCCACCCTTTCCACCTCCTTTTTTTCTTTTCTTTCTAATCATGTTTTTTTTTTATCTTACCAAACAAATCTCTGCAAAGTCACTCTTTTCACTCAACAACATCATAACCGCTTCGGTTTCTGGATCTCCAAACCTACAGTTATATTCCAAAACCTTTGGTCCGTTTTTCGTCAACATGAATCCTGTAAACAAACATCCAACAAATGGAAATCCTAAACAACAATAACATTATCACAAATCAATCATTGCTGTACTTTTACACTCGTCCTTTTTCTTGTTTTTTTTAACCCCTAATCACTTTAAACTCTTGATTCAACAAAACAAAAACAAAAACAAAAAACAAAGCAATCACTACATTCACTTCTACTTACCGTCACGGCGCATTCCATCTATTGTTGGTTGAAGAATTTCTGTTTGGATCTTTTCCAACAATTGTGGTGTTGCAACTGGTGCTGGTGCATAAGCCCCCATACCACCGGTATTTGGACCCTTAATAATAAAAATAATAATAAAAAATTAATCATCAAACAAAAATAAATAAAAATAAACAATATCAGTAAAAAAAACCATCCAAAAATCAATCTCTCGTTCAGTTTATCTCCACTTACTTGATCCCCATCATACGCTCTCTTATGGTCTTGAGCTGCTGGAAACTGCACAATAGTGTAGCCATCTGACACTGCAAGCACACTGATCTCCTCTCCCTCCATAAACTCCTCAATCACAACCTCGTTTCCTGCACTTGAAAACACTTGGTCAACCATAATCTCCTTCAATCCCAACAACCCTTCCTCCTTTGTTGTTGGCATCAACACTCCCTTTCCTGCTGCCAATCCACTTGCTTTTATCACCACTCTGTGGTTGATGCTTTCCAGATAGGCCTTTGCTTCTTGGTAATCTGTAAAGTTCTATTTATCACCCACCATCCATCCATTTATTAGTTTACAGCTTCTCACTACCCCCCCCCCTTTTTTTTTTATATAAATCGTCTCTACTACTATTTCTATTGTTAATATTTATATCACTGTTGCTGCTACTCACCCTGTATTCGGCTGTAGGAATATTATGCTTTCTCATAAAATCTTTGCTAAACGCCTTTGATCCCTCAATGTTTGCTGCATTTGATGATGGCCCAAAGCATGGAATTCCAACTATACTCGCCAATTACATCACACCATCACACAGTCACATCGTCATTAGTAAATGTTGCAATACTCTCTTCAACTCCAACCTTTCATCACGCAATCTTTCTTTCTTCTCACCCTTTTTAAATGCCTCGCAAATTCCCTCTACTAGCGGCTGTTCAGGTCCTGGAACAACCAAAGTAACCTATATATACATATTTATTTATTTTTTTAAAAAAAAAACATTCGTAAATAACATAAACCACCAGTCCCAGTTTAAATTCTGCCCAACTATACCCACCCAACACAAACCATTACAGCTCAAAAAAAAAAACACCACTATTCCCACTCTTACACCCCTCAACCCTACCCCGACTTATTTATATATCAGATTTATATCTTAAACTTTAGTACTTACGTTGTTTTCAACTGCAAATTTAACTAATTCCGGAAAACTGTTCTTGTCCGATCCAATAGCTACATTCACAATTTTGTTGTTTTCCAAATGGGTTCCTCCATTTCCTACATTTTTCCACCCCACCCCGCACCAACACAGATATATACACATGTAAGTTTTCGTAAAGTTTTAAAACGTAAAACAAACAACTTACGATTCATTTGCCCCCCCCCCCCCCCCCCCCC
>LUVW01000015.1:81552-103167 GCA_001661515.1 Capniomyces stellatus | reverse complement strand
CCCCCCCCCCCCCCCCCCCAACCACCTTTCTCGCCTCCAATTTCACATATCTTACCTGGTGCAACGTATACCTTGGCTACTTTTGGTGATTTCGACAGCGCCCATGACAATGCATGTTCTCGCCCCCCATTTCCAACAACCAAAATATTCATCATATTCTACGTTTTTTTTATTTATTTATTCCAATTTTATTTATTAAGCAAATATCCCTGATTGTTCGTTTCCGTACCACTTTTTGGTTTCTTATATTGCTTATCACTAATTGCACTATCTCTTCAGTTACCTTTGTTTTGTTTTTTTCTTCTTTTTGATTACTTTTTGAAATTCTAAAGGATTTACAACTCTTTTTTTTACACTCTTTGTTTTATTGTTTTAAACTTTCAATCAACAATTCTTTTTTATTCTTTTCATTGTTTTCAATATTATAAATTAAAAAAAAAACTGATTTATCGATCTGTTAAAAAAAAAAAGTATATCCAAATTTTATAATTTCACATATACTCTTTTTTCTTTCTTTTTTTTCCTTCCATCCAGCTATTTTCTCATTATTCAAACCTCAATCATCCCGCTTTATTTATTCGCTGGAAAAAAAACTAGACTTTTCATTTGACCACTTTTAAAGATAAAAATCCTCTTTTTATGTACCCTAATTTTACATCAACATTTTGATCTAATCGATCAAATTTGTTATTTTCCTCCATTTTTCCTCCTCTTGATTGAGTGGTTTTTAACTCCACTATCAAAAACAAGTCATCAAAGATAGGGAAAGAAAATAAAAAAGCATTATCTATCCAATATCTTTTCCATCAACCTCAAGCATGGAATCTTATCTCTGGTCCTAGAGTCGTACCTATCTATTAGTTATAAATCAAAATCGACTTGTGCTCTTAATATTACAAACAGTAGTTGGTGACAGCTGTTGACATATCATGGCTAAACTACAATTAAATACAAAGAAAAAAGTAATGAGAATAAAAATGAAAATAGCGAATATAGCCCAAATCTTATTGTAAACACTGCCTACTTATTGCCAAACCACAGCACTATGTAATTTACTGAGAGTTACTTAACCACTGTATTAGGGTGTGTATTCCTCTTAGTCCTTAAACCAATCATCTATTTACGTTAGAAACCCCATCTAGTCGTAAAGATAACCAAACCTATCAATTTTAAATGGCCCAATGTCTAAAACCGAAGTTTCCCCATCAGCTACCAAGTCTGCCAACACTTTTCCAGTAATGGGGCCGTTTAAAATCCCCCAGCATCCATGTCCCGAAGCAACGTAAACGTTTGGTATGCTTGGAATGCCGCTAATAGCAGGTATACCATGTTTCCTCACGGGCAAGTAGCACGCATTCTTGGATATCAGTTTGGTGTCAAGGTTTGGCGTCAAGTTGGTAAATATGGCTCCAAGTTTACTGTGCGACTCTGGATCGCCTATTTCAGTGTCGCTAGGAGATGTAGGTATTATCACGCCTTCGTCAAAAGCTTCACCACATATATAAACGGTGCCATCCGGTCTTGGATAAACCTCAATCTCATCCTCGTCAGTATATAGTGTGTCTTCAACTGAAACAAACAAACACTGTGCTGGAATACGATCTTCAGATTTAAACACCACGCTGTGGGCCCTTAGCCCAAAAACATCAAAGTAGTACCCAGGAAGCTTGGCGAACAGGTCAAATCCTCTGGCAAAATATGTCCATGGACCCAGACACACCACTACTTTTGTCGCAATTATTTTTTCGCCAGACTCCATGGTTATACAGTACTCTGTGGAGGCTTTGGATGCAGAATTTTCACATTTATCGTTGTTGTTTAAGCTTGATTCCACCGCAGCCAAATCCGTAACTTTCCCTATCAACAGCCTTGACCCATTAGCCTCGGCTCTCTCCCAGAGCGTATCCGAGAGCAATTTAGGGTTTACTTGCGCTGAATCTTTGGGCGTTCCCAGCCTTGCCACACTTTTTTCAATATCATTTCCCATCCAATTTATGCCATCCTTTTGCACGCCACCGCCTGCTTTTGATGAGCCAGGCCGCTTTTTAAACTCCAGACCAGTGTTCTGCTTTTTTTCATCGCTTTTAACACACCCCACATTATACACACCGACTTTTCGGTAGCCAAATTTGGTTTCGCCATCAAGCTCAATTGCTATTTTCTCATGCAGATCAAATCCCTTTTCAGACAACTCTGCAATCTCCGTCCCTCCTGAAAACTCTCGTGACAAAAACCCACCTGCATTTCCAGAGGCACACGGTGCTATCCCTACTTGATCCACCAGCACTATTCTTTGGGAATCTGCGCCCTCAGCTTTTATCTTGCTTGATAAAAAGTATGCTGTCGAAACACCAATTATCCCTCCACCCAATATCACAATGTTTTCGCTCGTTTTTTTGTCCTTAGAGTCGCACATTTACAGACAAAATACCCCGTTCTAGCAGTGTAGCTCTACTCTTGATTCAAAATATTGTTTTGATTTTAATCCTACCCCTTTTCCTTATCGCATTACAATAAACTCAAAAGGAGAAAAAAAGGTTGAATTTTGTGGATTCTGTTCAACCAAAACAAGAATGATGAAAATCGAACATCATTTTATTGTGGTATTGTTTACTTTTCAATTAAACAACGTATTTGAGCTTTAATTTGGACAGTATCAAGCTAACACATTCATTTTTATAACCAGTATACCCAGACGCTTGCAGGATAATAGTGAAAGGGAAAAATCTGTATTTTCTTTGCGAGTTTTTTTATTCTTTGTACTAGTAAAAAAAGAAAACTTGACAAGATCACTATATTATACTAAACATATAGATATAAACAAAATGAAAAGGTAACAAGGCTGTATTACAGGAGTGAAACCACAGCTTATTGCATAGCATTGCAGATGTCAGCAAATGAGGGTTTGAGCGATGCACCACCAACAAGGAAGCCATCAACATCAGGCTTGTGACCGATTTCGGCGCAGTTCTTTTCGTTTACTGATCCTCCATAGACAATTCTGGTGTTTTCAGCTACGCTTGCTGAAACTTCTTTGGTCAAGAAAGCTCTGATAGCTTTGTGGACTTCTTGGGCCTGGTCTGGTGTTGCAACCTTTCCGGTTCCAATAGCCCAGACTGGTTCATAAGCAATAACAACGTTGGCCCAGTCAGCCTCGGAGATGGCCTTAACAGCAGCAATCAGTTGACGTTCAACAACAGCCTGTGTTTGACCAGCCTCGCGCTCTTCCAAAAGCTCTCCGCAACATAGGATAACTTTAAGTCCAGCTGAGATTGCCTTCTTGGTCTTTCTGGCAACAAACTCGTCAGACTCGTTGAAGATACTGCGACGTTCAGAGTGGCCAAGGATCACCCACTTGGCACCAACATCTTTCAGCATTTCGGCGCTAATTTTTTTCATTTTTAGTTATTAGTTGCATTATTTAGTGAGTTTGTCCCCAAAAGCAAAGTAAAAGATTAGCAAAGCTATTTAATAGCAAAAGTAATAAAAACAACATCCCACTTTTATAATGATAAGAAAATAACAACACCAGTTTAATTACCTAATCTCTCCGGTATAGGCACCGCTGTCGGCATCATGGCAGTTCTCTCCTGCAACACCCCAATCTTTGCGTAGGGTGCTTGCCAAAAGTGGAATGTAAACTGATGGTGCTCCAATAACAACCTCTATTATTTTGGATTTTATTTAGAATTTGGTTAAAAATAAAGAGCAAAGTTAAACCAAACACCATCAAATAGAAAATAACACCAAATTGCGTATTCAACATTAAAGCAAAAATAAAAGTAAAAATAAATTAATCTGACACTCACCAGTTCCTTGCACAATTGAGCTTGCGTTAAGTGATCCTGTCAAGGATTCAATGAATTGGACTGAACCATTCATTTTCCAGTTACCACCGACGAAAAAAGTGCGGACCATTTTATTTGATTATATAGTTGGTTTACTTTAGTTTTATTTGTTTTCAAATGGAATTAAAATCAAAACCCAGATACAAAGTGTTTTTGACTTTGTTGGAAATTTGATTATATTTATATTTCCATTTTGGTTTTAGTTTTGATTTTATGTCAACAAATTTCAGCCTTGGATGTATTAAATGCTCAGTTTCGAATTTTAGTTTTAGATAGCGAATATTGGATATTTCAACCAATACAAAGCCAGATTAAAAAAAAACATGTAATCTTTGTTTTAAAACCTCCATATTTGTGCAAATACCAATATATTTCCCACAATAAAAGTGGGTAAAAAAAAAAAAGCAACTCGACTTTTAGTTTTGCATTTTGAATTTTAATTGCTTTGAAATCAAACAAACAACAGAATATATATCTGCACTTTTAACAGTTTAAAGAGAAAACAAACAAAATGCGGTGTTTGTTTGAGAGTTTTGGCCAATGGGTTGAAGGGGTGTGCTGTTTTTCAAAAAAGCTACCAATTTTAACTAGAGCTACTAAATAGGCCCCATTTGGAATATAAACGATGATAAATGCAAGAAATCAGATGTCACAAACTTAATGTTGGTTTTACACATTCAAAGTTCCTAAATAAAAATGAAAAGAAATTTAACAAATCGAGCCATAACTTCATCACTAAAACACCCAAATTTTCAATTGACAATAACAGCATTTTGATCGATGAGTAGATAAACCACAACAATCAATATACAAGACATCATCATATCAATAGGCAAATAATATATATTCTCTTGCAGACAGCCTTAATGCAACATCATTACCAGGCATTATCATTAGATTAAATGCATACTGCATTCGTTTAGCTTGCTTCAATGTAGCTATTGTGTACATCTATCAAGCATGTACATTTGAAAGCATCAACTTATTATAACTTGTGATACAGTTGCATTGTGTCGGTGTATGCGTGTATTGTAAAAGCGTATCACAAATATTAGCCAAGTGTTTAAACATGGTCATATTACTTTCTAATAATAATAAAATGAAAAAGAAAAGTAAATAAAAAAATAGCAAATTTGAAAAAATTAAGTACAAATGAAAATAATTGATTTTTTTTTTGTGTGGAGGGAAAAAAAAAAGAGATGAAGGTAGGAGTGATTAACTAAAGTCTATATTTGATGTCCTTTCGTTTTTGCTTCTCAGGTTGATGGCATGGTTCACAATCTATAGAGGATATTGTTTCAATTTTTAGAACGAAATAGTGGAATAGCAACAAAAAAAATTCTGTTTCGAGAATCAACAACCAAGTCCAAATTTTGGTTACACAGGATTTATTCTGCTAAATTGATGTTCTGATAAATCACTTACTTGAGAAACATCTATCACAGGGAGTCTGAACACTATCGATCTAATCTCGGAGTGTTCCAGTTCTTCCAACGAATCCTTTAAAGAAAACAGAATAGCTAATTGCAAAATAATTGAAGGAAAAAAGCTCAGTAAAACATATAATGATACGACTCATTGGATAGATTTGGTTTAAGAGAAAGACGGGTTTGGAACATGTATCAAGTTACCTAAACAAACATAGGGATGCAGTTCCATAAAATCCGGCATGGAAAAATAGACGTCCCATAGAGCTATAGTGGACGTAAGAGGGAGCTGAGGAGCCAGCAGTCCTTTTAGCCACAGCGAAACAAACTCAGACAAGTTGATCTCCTCGTCTTCAAAGTTGCTATATCTATTTAGGCATTTGTTTTTACGAGTATCAAAAATAAAAAAGCGAGTCAGTTCCAGTATCAGCAATGTCAGGGTCTGGCTTGAAGGCAATGTCCATGTTGTCAAAATCCACAAGTTCAAAATCCAATGATGTGCATTTTGTGCTTACAAGTCGGGTAGAAGGGATCGGAAGTGAGATAGAAATTTTGCTACTTGGTGGTTTGTAGAGTTTTGTTCAAAATATTCACCTAAATGTTGTTTGTATACCGTTGGAGTTTACTGTTAATTTCGATATAGACAGATCGCACTTCAAGTTTTGATACAGAACACATAAAGCGGTGTTGAGTTGGAGGTCAAATGTGCCACCTTGTACCAACAATAAATATACGGATACCTACCCATTTTTGTCATAACCTGCTCAAAACAGTAGTGTATATCGTACTCCTCGGGAATTACTAGCACAAAGGGTGCACATATCTGCACAAATGCAGGCGTGTATTCAATGTAGTTGTTTGTGTTTAAATACGCACATATCACCGATTCAAATCTACTTGGATCGTTGTGTAAATCAAACGGACAGCTTTTTCCAAGTCTCTGAAAGTACCGATTCACTTCGCCTCGTATCCTTTTTCCAAATTCAGAGTTGGTTTTATCCATATCAGCGTATCTCTGCGCTCTATTTTTCCGCAACGTCAACTCATTGGCTGTTTCATTCGTTTATTCGGTAGTTTGATTCAGTTTGTTAGTTCGTTTCTTCAAACAAAGCACACTTAATAATGCATATTGGTCATTTTGTGAATAAATTCCAAGGAAAACAAAGTAAAGTACAGTGCATTCCACACCATGCTTACATCTATCTGACTTTTCTATTCCCAACAAGTATTTCCATGCCAGCTAAAAGTGTATTCAATTCATTTTTTTTTTCATTGATTCAAGAATAGAATTGTTCTTCTAACTCTTCTATTCCCTTTTGAATCATTGGTGGACTAGAAACACTATATCCGCTGTAAAAAAAAACGTCCCCAAATTCAACACGATATTGAATACCAAACTGACGCTGCTCATGTATTGTGTATACTTACAGGTCTAATATGCTCTGGGATCCCATTTCTCGAGAGTTTTCTAAGTTTGCCCACGTCCACAAACACCTCAGAATCAAGTATTTCCAAAAAGCCCTCTAGATCAGAGTATGTCGTGCCTTGCGGAGAGTTCCTCTGTGCAGCCGAGTTTGTACTTTCAATGGACATGGATTTGCTTTGAGTATACCGACTTTTGTTTTAGTTTTCTAATTAATAATAATATGTTTTGTTAAGCTGGGATAAAGTAAATAACCATGCTAGTCGATATAGAAAAAAGTCTTGAATACTCGAGGCTTCGTTTCAACAGCTTTTTACGCACTTTTTTTCAAAATAAAAAAAATACCTTTGGCAAGTACACATTAATTAATTTTTAGCGATTTCGTACCTTTTACTTTTATTTTTTTTTACTTTTGAGCTTTTTAAATTAAGTCCATGTAATTGTTTTTTGAATTGTGAACTTGAACCTGACTTGACTTTGCCTAGCAAATTATTTACTATTTTTTATTTTTTTCTTTATCAACAATTGAAGATTTATAATTAATAGCCAATACTAAGCACAATTTCGTATTTATCCTTTATTATCTGATTTCTCATTTCGTTTTTTTTTTTTTTTGCAGGCCTCAGGTTGAAACTTTCGTTGTCAAATTATGCTGTTTTTAGTTATTACAGTTATTTGTTTCTTAAATGAACCAAGCCAATGGCTTTGTTAGGGTCATTTTCTTCCTTTTTCTTTTCTCTTATTGCTTTTTTCTTATTACCTTTCTCTTATTTCTTATTATCTTCCACTTATTTCTTATTTCTTTTCACTTTTTTCTTTTCACTCTATTATTCTCCTTTTTCTATTCTTGGCTTTTCAACATTTCTTGCTAGGAACAAGGGCAAAGTTGGCTTTATAATTTCCTCATTTTTCTCCATTATACGTATACTACAACTAAAATTTTAGAGGTCACAGTTTTCTAATCACAGCCTTATTGTTTTACTTGAATTTAAATTGTGACAAAATAAAACGTTTGTGTCACATAGAGTATAGAGGCTTTTCAGTAATAACACTTTAAGATTTGTATCTGCTTGTAAAGCTTGCTAGGCTCACATTTAATCATACGTATTTTGAACTCTGGGAGTTTAGAAATATAGTGTGATAATTGTGTTTTCAAAGTCAACATTACTATTGGACAGACAAAGAAAGTCCTCTATCTCATTCACTACAATCCACCGTAATATTGGATTTAAATAAATTAATGATCAACTATAGCTCTACTAAGGTGACATCCCATTTCAGCAAATAAATTGACCACAATCGCCCTTGCCCGTATTAAAACTTGAAAATGCTCGGCATTTTGTATTACCAATATCTTTGACTTTGGGCAGTTTTCTTTTCCAACTAAACCACCAATGGTTTGTATTTCAAAATTGCGGTGGATGTATGCCGAAATAAACCATCTCATAACAGCAACCACCAGCCAGATAAACCCAGTGTTTGTTTGGAGTATACAGGAGATGCATAAAAAAATCCAAAGATCAAAAAGATCAAAAAGATTGCATCATCTGATAGATAGCCTCCTATAATCTTACAAATATATCACGGCAGTGGTTATAGGAATATTCATGTATAAAGCATTAATGGGCGTATTATCGAGGGTTTTCCCACTTTCTAGCTTATTGCAGCATTTGCTGTAAATAATATCTATTTCCTCCTTTGCTAATGTCGCTGCTTTAAATTTTCGAGGTGCCTCTTTTCCAGATGTCACTATTACCTTTGACTTTATTCGCTATATGTCATGAATTTGTTTTGCCAGGTTATATAATGCTTTATGTCATTAAGTAAAAGGAGGCCGGTATATTTCTACAGGCTGCTAGAAGATTCCAGAAACAGGCGGACATTGAATTCTATTGGCTTAATTCAGCCTCTGAGACCCCTTTAACCATCAAAAGCGTTAAAACCAAAATGATAACGAAAAAAAAGCTGATTTGGAGTTTAAATCGAACTTGAAGGTTCTAAAGAAAACATTGCAATTAATCAGTCATTTAAACACAAAAGCCTACGTCCATTGCCAAGGACAAGTTGAGCTGATCGCGTATATAAATAAAACAGAGGTTTACTTTCACCTTTTTTTTTCTTTTCTTTTATTCAATTAATTAACGATTCAAAACAAATAATGTTTAGAGTGAAAGAGTAACCACAAGCTGCAGACGATATAACAGAAAACTATTTAAAATAACAACAATAGGACAAAAAAAAGTGTAAATTGACAATAGTTAAAGAAAAGGTATGCTGTCAAGAAAAGGTGTTATACAAATCGGATTGCGCAAGACGCCTCATGTGAGTGGTAGTTTGGGGGTCTTTTCCAAAAATGCCAATGTCTCACTAGGCAGAGCGATTTTCAACAACAACAGAGCTTTGACAACTAGTGCGGGAAGTAGTCATGGAGGGTTGGCATGTTTGGGCAGCCAAAAGGTAGGATTCGCTTGTATTGCCAGTAGGAGGCCAATCGTAAAGCTAAACAATATTCCAAAGCTTGATCTGACTACCAGGGCATACTCGGTAAGACCACAAGGGTTTAAAATGGCGGAGCCCAGACGTGGAGAGGCTTTAGAAAAGTATGGAGTGGATTTGACACAGTTGGCGTTTGAGGGAAAACTTGACCCAGTTATTGGTCGTGACGAAATTATAAGGCGGACTATACAGGTACTGTCCAGACGGACAAAGAACAACCCAGTGATAACAGGAGAGGCAGGGGTGGGTAAAACGGCAATAGCTGAAGGGCTAGCACAAAGAATAGTAAAGGGCGAGGTGCCTGAAAGCATGAAGGACAAAAGGCTGGTTGCTTTGGACCTGTCGGCATTGATAGCGGGGGCAAAGTACAAGGGCGAGTTTGAGGAGAGGCTGAAGGCGGTTATATCAGACGTGATGTCAGATGGGAAGATTATACTGTTTATTGATGAGATCCACATGTTGCTTGGGTTGGGCAAGAGCGAGGGAAGCGTGGACGCGGGAAATATGCTGAAGCCAGCGCTAGCACGTGGGCAATTGAGGTGCTTAGGAGCAACGACGCTTGTTGAGTATAGGCAGTATATAGAAAAGGACAAGGCACTTGAGAGGAGATTTCAGCCAATATTAGTATCAGAGCCGAGTGTCCATGACACGATATCAATACTGCGTGGGCTGAAGGAAAAGTACGAAGTTTTCCACGGCGTGTCGATTGCGGACGGAGCTCTAATAAGTGCGGCAACACTGAGCAACAGATACATTCAGGATAGGTTTTTGCCAGACAAAGCGATTGATTTAGTGGACGAGGCTTGTAGCAAGCTGCGAACACAGCAGGAAAGCAAGCCAGAGCCCATTGAGGAGCTGGAAAGAACGATTTTAACGATTCAAATCGAGCTGGAGTCGTTGAAAAAAGAGACAGACCTCTCATCAGCAGAGAGGAGAACCAAGCTGGAAAAGGAGTTGGAGGAAAAGAAAAAGACAAGAGACGAGCTGACTAAGCAGTGGGAAACGGAGAAGCAGCTGATTACTGAGAAAAACAGCATTAAGAAGCAGATAGACGACGCCAAGAACAAACTAGAGGCTGCTCAGCGAGAGGGAAACTTGGCCAAGGCGAGCGAGCTTCGATACGGAGTGATTCCAGACTTGACAAGCAAACTGCCTTCAGAAAACGAGGTCGAGGGCGAAGTCCCAAGGCTGCTCAATGACCGAGTAACGTCAGACGACATTGCAAAGGTTGTTTCTCGATCAACGGGAATTCCGGTTACAAATATGGTGATTGGTGAGAGACAGAGATTGCTGAATATGGAGTCTGCAATATCCTCCAGAGTGATTGGCCAGCCCGAAGCGGTTAAAGCAATTTCAGAGGCAATCAGGCTGAGTCGGGCTGGGCTTCAAAGCAGCAAGCGGCCTATAGCGAGCTTTATGTTCCTAGGCCCTACTGGTGTAGGCAAAACCGAGCTCTGCAAGGCGATTGCCAGATTCCTGTTTGACACAGAGTCGGCTATTGTCCGAATCGACATGTCCGAGTACATGGAGAAGTTTTCTGTTAGTCGATTGGTTGGCGCCCCACCAGGGTATGTTGGCTATGAGGAAGGTGGGATGCTGACCGATGCTGTTCGCCGGAAGCCATACTGTGTTTTGCTTTTGGACGAAATCGAGAAGGCTCATAGCGATGTAGCCAACATTTTGCTCCAGGTTCTTGACGAGGGTAGACTAACAGACTCGAAAGGACGCACTGTGGATTTCCGGAACACGATTATCATAATGACATCAAATTTGGGTGCAGAATTTATTGCCGATGACACCTCCAACTTTACCAACGGAACTACAAAGACGCACGGTGGTCCAGAAAGCGCATTCAGCCAGAGCAGTTCCGAAAAAGCTGGTATTGGGCACGGCCCAAAGTCCAAAGCCAAGACCAAGCCCGAGTCCGAGTCCAAGTTTGGCCACAATGAAGATTCTTCCGCTGCTGTGAGCAAAGAGACAAAGAGAATAATCCTTGACCTGGTCAAACATCACTTTAGCCCAGAGTTCACAAACAGGATTGATGAGCTGATTGTGTTCAACAGGCTATCCAGACCTGTGCTGCGTAAGATTGTTGATGTTAGGTTAAACGAAGTGTCTGAACAGATCAAAGACAGAAATATCACCTTGGATACGAGCATGGACGCCAGAGATTGGCTAGCTGAAACTGGATACGACCCTGTTTATGGCGCAAGACCACTTAATAGGCTCATCCAAAAACGGATTCTCAACCCATTGGCCAACTATTTGATAGAGGGTAGGATCAGGGATGGCGAGACCGTTCACGTCAACGTTGGACAACTAAAAGTAGACTCTGACATCCAAGAATCTGTCGTCGTTTTACCAAACCACGAACCTCAGTGATTCTGCATTTAGCTTTGCTTTTTAGTTTTGATATTTTTGTAGTTTTTTCTTCTTCTTGGCCTGGTATTTTATATTTGTACTTGAGCTTCTGTATTTCTGGTCCACTGGACCCAACCTTTAGTTTTTTTACCTTTATAAAAAAAACTGTATTACTTTACCATTTAGAAATAAAGTAACAATTGGGCAAGTAAAACGTGAGTTTTATCACTTAGTATTGCGCAGAACCGTTTTATTCCTTGCTTACTTTTTGGGCTTGTAGACAAGTAAATATAACGGAGTTTGCCAGATTTTGGTTCTAGTTTTTGATTCGACAGTTTTGTGATTTAGTAGAACATTAATTTGCAAATTCAACTAATTGCCAATAAAAGGTGATGGCAAGTTTGAAGGCTTTTTCAAAAGTTTTTTTTTAGTTTTGCTTTTGCGCTTTGAGTTTTTTTGGATTTTTTTAAATTTTTTTACAAGAGTTAGATCGAATTTAATCAAAGTAAAGGGGCCAGTAGTTGAGTCGGAATGCTGCAATGTTAATAGCTGTGGAATTGGAGTTCCAATTATATGCCAGATTGTCAAAATAAATGGTCGAAGATAATTGAGGTCTTTTTAGATTCAATAGAAATCAGATGGTAAATAAATTATCAAACGTGATTTTTATTTTCTTTTCTTGCAATTTGTTTTTCTTTTATTTTTATTTAAATTGTGAAGGAAAAAAAAACGCACAAAGTATTTAAATAGTTCGTGTTTTTAGTTTGCAAAGATTAAGGATCAAATAATATCGGCCAAAGGGAGGAATGGAAAAAAAAAAAAAAAGAATGGAAACAAAAAGTAGTAGAAAAATATGAAATTAAAACAAGTAAAAAAAAAACACGGAAATTGTACTTGCTTTTTGAAGTTTAGAACAGTAAATGTCAAACTCGAACAAATAATTGTAAACAGTAAACAACTCTGAAAAAAAAAGTGTAAAAAAAGAAAAAAAGGAGGGAAAAACCAGCGTGTAAGTTCGTGGTTCTCGTTACAACTCGATAATACCATATTCAATAAAATCAAATAGTAAAAAAAAAGGAAATAAGGTTAGGGCAATTCTATTCTATATATTTTCAATAAACAAAGGCCAAACCAAAACAACAATTACAAAATAAAGCAAGCATTTCTAAAAGAGAAGAGTGATGGCGATATAACGTTGATCACAAATTTATGAAAAAGCCGGTGTTTCAAAGAAAGAAAAAATAAAACGAACATTGGATATTTCCTGATTTCAATTTTAAAGTGCCGGCCTGTGTTTGGTATAAGTATATATTCAAGTCTGTTTTGTTGATTGCTGTTTGATTGCTAGGATGAAAAACGATATAAAAGATTCAGATTCAGCTGGATCAGGCTCCGAAGAAGAAGACGTTTATAACGTAGAAAGTCTGAGAGACCATAAGTATAACGCGAGCAAGGTAAACAGACAATCCCCATTATCCATTCCACCTTTAGGTCTAGCCCCCCCCCCCTCGCGCTCTACGTGTTTTCGCTTCGTTTTCAGGGCTGTTTATGATATTTTGTACTTTAACATTTTTTTATTCTTATTTGATACTTTTTTTTTTTTAGAAAAAATTCAAGTACTTGGTAAAATGGGAAAACTATCCAGAGTCAGACAATACCTGGGAGGATGAGGATAACATGTAAAGTTGGCTACATATATTACATTGTTTTTTTTAGAGAGTTTGGCTATAGTCACAGCACTAACAGGGTTTTATCATGTATTTTCTATTAGAATGAGCGAGGAACTTATAACCAAATATTGGGAGACACAAGAGTTGCTCGGCATAACCAAAGATGGAATTATGAACCCATCAAAGAATGTAATGTGGAGTTTGTTTATTTAAGCCAAGTTTGTAAACAACTACTACCCTGCTAGTTTTAGTATATCTTGGTGTGATTTTGTGTTTTAAAGTGGCTCACGCTTTGGTTGTGCGTTTGATTACAATAGAAAAGAAAATTAACAACACGGGATGCGGGAAGAAAGCGCAGTTATAATGGCAATGACAACGCTGACTCGAGCAGAAGAAAGTCTGCAGACTATGACTCAGACGACAACGAGGACAAGTTCATTCCTCCATCCGATGAATCGTGGGAACATTTGATTGAAAGCATTGACACTGTCGACAAAAGCTCTGACGGCGGTCTGGTTATATACGTTAAATGGTAAGCTATTCCTACTTTGAGTGCATTTATCCAACCAGCAACATATTATGGCTTTTGGTGCACCCATTCTCATTTTCTGTGAACCTTTCCCGATTTACTCATTTCTGCTTTTTTTTTTTACTCATTTCTTCTTACTATACTCGTTTTTTAATAGGAAAAATGGCAAGCAGTCCAGCCACTCCAACAATATTATCAACAAAAAGTGCCCACAAAAGGTAATTTGTTGGCTTGACTTGGAAATAATACAAACTGTTTTGAATAGAAAGTACACAATCTTTACTGATACTACCTACTATTTGTTTCTTATTTAGATCATCAAGTTCTACGAAGATCGTTTACGATTCACCGGTATTACTGAAGACGATTAAACCGAACAGCATTCCAAGATGTTCCAGCCACTTTTAAACACTTCTACACACTTTTATTATTGCTTTTATTAATTTATTATCTTTGAAACCCATCAAATTGCTACTATCACTTTGGGTACACTTTACTGCTAGTAAAAGTTTTTTTTGTTTTATATCAACCCTTAATTACTAATAAAAAATATTGTCAACTTCAAGGACCAAGAACTAATGGTACATTTGCTAATAAACTTTACTCGGATTTCAGTATGATATTCACATTGTTTAACACTGGAGTATAGTGCTTTTCCCTTTCTTTATTTGACCAAATGATCAATCTCGCGCTAAATTCCAGCGACTAGAACAGAATATATGCATTTTACATCGCTAATTGATGGAACTAGGAGCATATTGCGGATATCACTGATGTGATTTGACTACTGATTAGTGTAAAATCATTTAGACAATCCATTGGCCAATTTGGCTATTGTAGATCGGCTAAAAATCGTAACCCCACCCCTACTTTGGGTAGTTGTGGATTGTTGCTGATGTTTAGCACTCTCTCCCACTACTTTGTATAATCTACAGGATGGTATTAATAGCCTGTACTGAACAGTTGGAAATATAAATATATTGGTCGGAACTGGTGTGATATTTATGGCATTGGTGACTGAGCCGCCAACCTTTGTTTTTTTCAGGATGTGGACCTGTAATCTTTTGCAATATATCGTTGTGGCTTTATCAATTTATTTATTTATGCCAAAAACTCTTGGTTGCGATCAAAGTGGAATTTTGATTCGTGAACCAAATTAATTTTTCTTGCTTTTTTCTTTTCTTTTCGTTTTTTAAAAAAACAGTAAATCGAGAGATCATTAGTTTACATTTATGATTTGATTGATCGAGCTACAGAACAAAATTCAGGCTTGGTAAACGATTTTTCTAGGGATTGTAAACCATTCTGACTATCAAAGGCAGCTTTCTTGGGATCATTAATGAGCTGCTTCTACTAAAAATAAAGCAATAATAAAAACAAATCGCTTTATTATGGCAAAACTGGAATAGTATTGTATTAAGCTTGATTTGTAGTGTACGAAATTGCTAATATAGTCTCTCTTTAAATTGTTTAGGCTGAGAATTAGATATAAATAGGCCAAAACAACACCAACTGTAAAGATAAAATCAACAAAACAAAGTTCAGCTTAGTCAAATATCTTTAAAGACCAACACACATTTAATAAAACACACGTTTAAGTTGTGACTATAACCCATTTTTAATAATAGAAGCACTAAATAATTTTTATTGACAGATCAAAAATTGTAATATTTGTATAACTGGAGCCTGATTTTAACTTTGCTAACATACCAATCTAATTCTAATACCTTGAAACAAAAGAGAAAATTAAAGCTTAAAAATGTCTAGTGTAGTAAACGTAAACGGGCTGGAGAAGGAAGATACTCCCAGATGTAGATTGCATGAAGAAGAGGTTCAATTAATAAATATTACCAACAGAAGGAAGGAAAGCCCCAAAAAAAAGTTTGGAAAGTGCGGAAAAGTGCTTATTGGAATTGCAGCGCTATGCGGGCTATACGTAATAGGAAACCATGTACTGGAATGTCGTGATATCCGTGAAATGGTTAAGCTGCAGTACGATAGCTCTGTAAAGGTTGTTACCAACAAAGGAGTCATAGAAAAGTACATTCAAAGCAAGAACGGAAGAAATAGACACAAACAGGTTCAAGCCATACCAATACCAATTGCAGGAGCCGAGTCCATATACATGGAGCATAAGGAGAGAGTCAAACTGATATACTACAATCTAAATAACCCATCAGACAGGAAAAGTGACTATGATGATGTCGATGATGTCTATGCCAACAGTAACCAGGAAAACAGAGAGGATGAATATGCTGGCGAGAGTGATACATATGTAGGATATAACGGTGATGCTGGTGATGGTTACGCTGACAATGATTCTGGTGATGACTACGGCTATGAGGTTGTCAACGACACTGTAGAGGAGTATGATGACGACTCTCACAGCATAGACGACTGTGGGTGTGATGGAGACTGTCACGAGGAATTCAATAACAATGATGATGAAGATGAGTACGTGGTAGATTACTATAGAGACAACAATGCAAACATTGATGCTGATGCGGTTGAGGATTTCTACACAAATGATGATGAAGACGAGTATATCAAGTTAGAAGATTTTGCAAACAACGATGTCAATGTTGATGCAAGTGCCAGCAACAGAAACATAGAAGGAGCTGTCAAGCTAATAATCGACTTTGTCAAATCCACAAACAAAGAACCCAAAGAAATTGAGCTAGATTACACGTCAAACACCAGCGAAACAGATATATACGACGAGATGGTTAAAACTCAAAGTAAAAAAGATGGCCAGTGCGGCCCTACAATAAACGGGGAGAGACGCGACTACATTTTTGATATCAAAAAAACAAAAAAACTCAGATTGAACTCGGTTGGTAGACAATACTCAAACGTCAGGATAGCAAGGTCTAATGCAGGAGTAGCATGGGTGAAAATACAGACAAGATATACAAAATCAGAGCTTTTGGAGTCAGTAATGATCCAAGAGATAACAGGAGAGGATGGCGAGTTGGAATATAGAATCAAGGCGCCATACACACTCAACAACAGCCAATGTATTGTCACTGAAATAGTCTTGTATCTTCCTGAAGATTTGATGTCAATGCCAGAGATCACCACCAACTTTGTTGGGGGAACGTTTTACATGGACACTGCTATCTCGAGCAAGGTTAAATTTTCAGACTTTTACTTGGGATCAGTTGACCTGCAAATGGACATTCCAGCAATGAAGGCTGATAAGGTCTCCATCAACTCGGTTTTCGGATCTATCACTGGCGAGTTTAATATAGAGGGGGGGAGGTTCAACACCATTTCTGGTGCTATTGACGTTCTTATCATGCCCGCGGGAAACACCATTGACGTGAGAGCAAAATCATTTGATGGACCTGTTGACGTTTCAATGGTAAGAAATCCTTTTACTGTCACAAATGATTGTATCATCCTTTATATTTTTTTATACCAGAATTTTGTAGGAAAAGCGGGGTAAATGGCAAGGCGTACTGTTTACTGATGGTGTAAATTATTTGAATGGTTCTTGTGTACAATAGAAGGGCGAATTTAACGGGAGATTCTATGCCAAGTCATTCGTATCCCCAGTCGATGTCACTGAAGATGGATGCGGAAAACTGGTGTTTGAAAAAAACGACAAAAGCCTTAAACTAGGAACAAGGTACAGCAACCCTGAACACTCGGGTCAAACGTCAGTAATTGCAGTCAAATCCATCAAAGGACAATCCAGCTTATTCTTCAGCTAAATACGATTACAAATTTACTTTTTACACTTTAAACTACACCCAATTGACACCACCTGTACTTAATAAACCATCTAAACAGCAAATATTTTCAAGCCTTGTATGTAACCAATAATTCGGAGTATATGCCGAGCATGCTTTTTTGGTTTACATCGAGTGTTATCTCATTAAAAAAAAAAAATCCAATTCAAGCATTGATGTCTATGGTGATTTGTAAATGTGTGTGATAAACCAAACCGGCTTAAGACTGGTCAGCCCAACTGCCTGATCATTTTATTGACCTGTGCCATTATTTTTCGTTCTTCAGGGTTTCTGGTGTGTTTCCAATATACAGTGAATTTGGACAAGCTACTCTGTTTTTTGCTCTTGATATACTCGTTTCCCTCTATAATTAAATGTAAAGTATGCAAGTTTTAGGCTGGTTTTAACATATCTCGATAATAATAAAAAAGCGAGCAAAGATATAATAGTGAAAGAATCGAGTGAATTCCGAGCTAGCTATGCATCAAGACACTTACTGAAAGCCAATGTATGGTTATACGGCAATGACATCTCGACTTGGTAGGTCTTTGTAAGCAGAGCGCTTGATTTTATGGAGTCTAGCCTCATGCTTGTCAGATGATCGTTAAATCCAAATGTACCAGGCGTAACAAATATTAACTGAGATTGAGGAACGATGTCAATAAAGGTTTTTTTCCCATTTAAAGCAAAGGGTCCGATAGTGATGGGTTGGACATTATTGCTATTAATTGTTTTATCAACAAACTGTGGGTTGATTAAAGAGTTGAACTTTTTTAGCTTGTTTTGTTGATTTGCAGCTGGGTTGGTAGCAGTACTGACTGTTTGATTGTTTGTAGCAGTTGGCTGGGCGGGACTATTGAAGAGCAGAATTTTAGTGACAAATGGCTTAAAGTAACGGATCAAAATACCGGTTGTGCAGACGCTAGCCGCGGTTGCAATAACCAACCCAACAAGTGGGGTATCTGCAGGCAACAAGTTCAACTCAGCATGTTGTCCAAAGGCCATGGCTAGAGTCATGGTCATTGTCATGCAGCTTGTCGAAAACGAAGTGAATTTAACCAGTTTGATGTAGTTTTCAAATCTAGAGTTAAAAATTAAAATAGGTTTAGGCTTAAATTCTGGACCTCCATCCACTTCTTTGGCAGCTTTTGAGTTTGATTCAATCTTACTATCCGATTCATCCTGTGTCACACCACTATTTCCGGCTTCTGTCGCTTTGTTTGTCGAGTAGGCATTTTTGGTGTTATTATAAATGTTTTTTGTGAGCATTTTGTTTGTACTCGACACAGCAAGGCTGTACTTGCCAAACTGCCTTCTTGATCTGAGGCTAAAACTCGAGTATGGATTACATAGTTTATCCTTGCCAACTAGTTTGGTGTTGTTTTTAATGAGGCCGAGAATGTTTCGATATGAATTTAAATTGGAAATAAGCTTTGACATTTCGAATCCGAAAAATAATTGGTAAACTTGTCAGTGTTTTTGACCTTGCTTTTTATTATCTGGGCTGATTTATCTGTTGAATTACGAGTTGTGGATCCTGAAGTTGGTTATTGCCATTTGCGAGAACTTTTCCAACACGGTCTTTTTCGTTTATTTTTCTACTCCGGCTGCTTTTCTGCAACTTTTGTTGATTTAAATTCACTAGTGAATCAATTATCAAAGTTTTTCTTAATCGATTCAGCCAATTCCAATATTTTGGATTTATAATTACTGATTATAGACCAAGCTTTTTATTTTACTAGTTATTTCAAATCAACTGAAAACTTTATGTCTTGAAATGTAAAAAAAAACCCAAAAATCCGAAAGCTAAAGAGTGGAAGACTTTTTAGTACAAAATATCGGGCTCATTCTTCTACTTGGGAACTTTTCTTCTACCTGCTGTTGTTTGATTCTTTTTTAGTTTTCATTAAGGCCAATATTGTTATTTTTAGTTTTTCCTTCTGGTGTATTAGCTTCAAGGTTTTCTAGATTACTTGGCACATTATTATGCTTTTATATATCAGTACCAGTATTAGCAGCATTCGGTGCCACGCAGTTATCCCAGCTTATAGTGTTCATATTTGTCGTTTTATTGATTGTCGCAACTCTATCAGCGATTAATAGCTCTTCTGTTTTGTATATATTATCCCACTTCGCCCACATGCCTTTATAATGCATAATATTTTTCATTTTTCTCGTACTACTTTACTGCTGTGTCAAACATGGTATTAAGCTGGCTTGAGATACTGTATCTACTTTTGTTGACTAGATCTACATACTCTGTTGTTGCTCGATACACTTTGCTCTCATCCAATTAGTTGAATGGAAGGTTATTAAAGGCATCAGTGCTCTCACCAGGTGCGTCTGTATATTTTCTACCTGATGGGCTCTTTGATTTGCCTGTGTTTTCAGTCACGATAGAGCTTTTCACAAGATTTATGTTGTGGTTAACACAAATTGCATTTTATTTTTGGTTCAATATCTCCGTTGTGCAATCAAACGGGTTTAGCATCATTTTGATCCAAGAAATGTTGCAACCAAATAGAACATCATTGTAGGCACAGTTTAATCTTGGATCGACATACGAGAACCGTTTGCAAGTCTCGATCAGCTTATTGACTTGTATTATAAACGAAATCAATTAGTATAGCTTTGTACAAAACTATACCAATTGTTTAATTATCGAGTCAAGTTTAATTTTGGTAATCAAAAGTAGAGTTGGTAATGCCGAAAATAATACTGGCTATTTTGGTTTTGTGAAGCTTAATATCCAATACACTGTTTCTAAAAGCTCGGTTTATCTATTATTTATAATACCCAAAGTCGCATCAATATAATAACTATTATTTAGACAAAACGCAGACTCAATTTACACAAAGTTACGAATTTGAAATATCAAATCAGCTATTCCTAACATCTAGGCCCAAAAAACAAACGTTGATGTCTTAGGACTCGCATAACTTTGCATAACCTTCAGTATTTTGACTCGAAGAAGAAAGAGTTAGACTAATTGTAAGCAGTAACGCAACGCCTAAGAATGAAATTCGAGTTTAAATTACTAAATGTACATCATTTAATTTCCAAGTTGACTCAAAATGATGCGTCAACAGCATTTTAATCTACACTTTTGATTTAACTTAAACCGAACGAGTAAAAGACGGTGAAAGTATTGAAGCAAGAGATTAGTAAACACTTTAATATCATTTACTAAGCGTTTTATTAATAAAAATTGAGAAATGGAACTGAAGTAGTTGAATGAAGAAAAGAAAAGGGTAAAAATATGTTGAAACTTGGTACGATGTTATTGATGTTTGAACGGAATACCCAATCAGCCAGATTCGCAACTCAACCAATGACTTTTTGGTTTGTAAATCAAACTGAATCAATTTATTTGTCCAAATCTCGCTCGAGTTAGCCGAAAAGTCATTCAAACCAGGCAAGTGGAAATATTTACTGCTGGATATTGCAGAAACTACCAAAAATAGAATAAATGTTGAAAGTGCCAAAACTTTATAGAGTCTGATTCTTTAGAAAAGCAGAGTAGACTCTTGAAATTTCAAACTCGCAAAAACTGTACAAAATAAAATGCTGTTGTTTCCATACAAATAGTCAATCTTGCCTCCTTGCAACAAAATAAGACACAATACAGTCAGCAAAATAGGATATAAAGCTGTCAACAAAATAAGTCACAAAACAGTCAACAAAATAAGATATAAAGCAGGCAGCATCACAAAACAACAAGCAAAATAAGACACAAAACAGTCAGCAAAATAAGTTACAATACAGTCAACAACACAACGCAAACACCAGAACAGATTCACTGTCAAAATGAGCGGGCCAAAACTATTTAACCAACTGAATTTTGATATCCTGTCAAAAATATTCCTGCTGTCCGAGAACCGAGAGCTGGGCTTGGTTTCGAGAGAGCTGCTGCAAATCTCAAAGTTGGTGTCGGTGCAGGCCAGGTTCCTGATAAACAAGTATGGAAAGAGGGGGATACCATATGGATACCGTTTAGACAATAAATACCCACGGCTGGCGAGAAAAAAGGAGCTGATTGTCCAGCTGCTGAAAATGGGCGCATATCCTGTGAATGACGATGACTCGCTGATTAAACAGATCTGTGAAAACGGGTGGGAGGACGTGTT
>LUVW01000015.1:0-79289 GCA_001661515.1 Capniomyces stellatus | reverse complement strand
GAATCAAGGCTGAAAATTGTTGGGTGTGTTGTTGTGTCAAAGACAACAATTTGGGGTTGGTTGTTTAGAATATCAGTTTCCTGGCGATTGTATCATGATTTATTCACTTTTGATTACTTTTGATTACTTTTGATTACTTTTACATTCACTTTACAGCCATATTCATGTTCATTTTCGTGTTTATTTGCTGGTTAATATAAAAGTGTTTAAATGGAATGTTGTGAGTCTGGGTACAAACACCAAAACAGTAAACAGTGTTTGTGAGTAATGCGGTTGTACCAACAAAGTAGTATGTATTCATTCTAGTTTTCATAGTCTTCATAATTTTCATAGTCTTCGTAATTCCCAAAGTATTCATAATTCCCAAAGTATTCATAATTCTCACAGTCTTCATAGCGCACTATCATCGCTATCAACAGCTACCAAACCAAGTCCAAAAATCAAAACATTCATTCCAACCGAGTTCAGCAACCCAGGGTACAAACCTCGAAGACCCCAGGTTCCAACGTTACCAACAAAAGACTCGGTACCAAAGCTGGCAACCGACTCTGCGCCATTTGGACTGCTGTTGCTGTTTTTGATTGGTGCGCCGTTTGATCCTTTGAGCAGGGTTCTTTTTCTCATTTGTGTTAATCCCTTTATTGTTCAACCTAATTTGCTCTGACTCGTACTTTTGACACTGGTTTTCTTTAATTCAGGCTCTTGAATATAATAATCACCAATAATCCAATTTTTATTTCCTCTTTTTGCAACTTTTAGAACTGGTTTGATTAAATGGTTCTATTTAGTAATTTTTCTGACAGCCAATGGTGTGTATGTCTGAATATTGAAAATATCGGGTTTGCTTTTTTTGAACCTTCTAAACATGATCACATTTGTGGATATCGTGCATACCCTGTGTGTTTTATTCTCTCCCTTGATTAAGTCATGCGTATTTGGTATTTTTTTTTTGCTTTAGACCCTTTTTTAATCCTGTAGTATGTGTGAACTCGTTGAGGAACTGTTTCATTTGTTCGCTATTTCACGCTGCGTGCAAAAGTAAGAATTGGCCAACACACACTTCGCTAGGCTTTTATATTGTTTCTGTTTATTTTGACTTGTTTCTCCCTTTTTGTGTTAATAATTGTGATTATTAATTCGCTTAAATTAAAGGTTGGTCTAGTCAATGGTTTCAATTGGCGATTGGTGGCCATTTAATTGCTTTTTATTGTATTAAATTGTTGAATCCCCGACTTAAATTCTAGCCAAGAAATTTAGAAATAACAACGTTAACCAACTGTTTGTTAAAAAAAAATCGTATACTCTGTTCAGTAACAGATCTTTGTTTTAAGTATGTTAGGTTAACATTATTTTACAAACTTGACAATCCAGAACACAGTTTTATTTATTTATATATATTACAAACATGAACGGACCATTTAGCCTTCCGCTTGCTTTGCTAACGGATGCCTACAAACTCACGCACTGGTCGTTGTATCCAGAGGCAAAAAAGATGGTGTCTTACGGCGAATTTAGAGAGGGTTTTGATAAGGACACACGGGATCAACGGATTGTGTACTATGGAATTAGATACATAATAACGGAGTACATTTCACGAAGATGGACGAAAAAAGATATTGAAATGACAGAAAAGTTTCTCATGACTTTTAACGCATCACGCACGCCGTTTCCATTCCCAAAGAAACTGTTTGAAAAATTTGTTGAGGAAAACGACGGCTACTTTCCTGTTACTATTGAATCGTTGCCCGAAGGCTCAGTTGTCTACCCGCATGTCCCTGTGTTCCAGATAACGGCAGAAAACGAATACAGCGGTCTGGTGACATACCTTGAAACTATCATTACCCTAGTGTGGTATCCATCAACAGTGGCAACTCTGTCAAGAAGAGCAAAGAACGAAATTCAGAAAAGCTTTGACAGAACAGTTGATTCGGAGTTCAGCGGGTTAATATCAAGGTATTTGCGATTTCTGCGTTGATTGTTGCTTATTGATAATAACTGTGCGACGTGTTGAGAATTTTATTGCGTGTATTAGTGTTAGCATTCTTCTTTGGAATTTAACTTTTCTGGCTACCAACCTTGGATTATACAGCAACTTTGGCTATACTTTAAAAAGATACCTTCTATTCACTTTTTTAATAGCAAGCTGCATGATTTTGGGTTCCGTGGTTGTACTTCGTTGGAGCAATCAATAATCGGAGGGTGTGCACACTTGCTTAATTTTGAAGGCACTGATACGCTTAGCGCCGCCTTTTATGCGCAATATGAGCTAAATAACGGTACGTGTGTAGGATCAAGCATCCCAGCAACTGAGCACTCGGTTATGACATCATACCCAACTGAGCAACAGGCTTTGGAAAAGGCTATTGAGACTTATGGAGACAATATAGTGGCCTGTGTTATGGACTCGTATGACTATGCAAAGGCGCTATCTGATTTGCTTCCTGCTGTTGCTTCTATGAAGCTGAGAAAGGGCGGATTTCTGGTTCTGCGTCCAGACAGTGGAGACCAACTGGAAACTGTTGTTATGGGGCTGGTGGCGGCTGATAAAGTTTTTGGCAGCAAAACCAACTCCAAAGGATTTAAAGTCATCAATGGATGTTCTGTGATCCAGGGCGATGCTGTTACTCCTGATGTTCTTGTAAAGATTTTAGATGAAGTTGAAAGGCTTGGGTTTTCTGCCCAGAACCTTGCCTTTGGGATGGGGGGTGGTTTGCTCCAAAAAGTCAACCGCGACACAATGAGCTTTGCCACCAAGCTGTCGATGATAATTGATGTCAATGGATCTAGAAGGTATTTTATATAAAAAAATTTTAACTTGTTTGTTACACTGCCTTATATATCATTTTATTTTAAAAACTGTGCACAAAGCTTCGTTTTAATGGTTTTTTTTACTGCACGGATTTGGATTCAACTAGGGATATTATGAAGAAGCCAAAGACGGATACCAGCAAGACCAGTCTTCCTGGAGCCTTTGTAGTGCTGTCCTCAAACGGCGAGAACTGCTTGCCCGTTGTCTACCCCAAATATGCGTATGACGATGACCACAGCGTAATCGAGTATCCTGGAAAACATAATATGCTTCAGGTTGTGTATGACAAAGGCCCAGTCAAAGATTTTGTTTGGGATGACTTTGATACTGTCCGAAAAAGGGTTGAGACACAGTGGAACTTGTCGCCACCAGTTTCGGATGTAATAAGCAAGGATTTGGACGAAACTAGAACCAAAGTCCTGAGTACTCTCAATGTTAGGAATCTGTAAACTTTATAGATCGAGTAAAAGGCGCTATACATTTTAGATTCCCCGTACCTCATTCTCGTTTTCTTTTTAATTGATTATATTTTTAATCCTTAATTGCAGATTCCAAAGCTTTTGTTGATCTGGTTTTTTTTTCTCTTCAATAAAATAGCTATGGCTAGTTTGAGAATTGCTGTCTAATTTTGTGCAGTTACAAATACAAAACATCTATAAAATCTATATATTGAAGAATGGTCAACACTGTTACACTCGCCATGTTGAAGTCCCTACTTGGGTTTTTTGGCGATGAACGATGGCGATAATCATGAATAACGCGCCAAACATAAAGCAGATTGAGCTGTATATTGCAACATTGTTATAGTTGGTTACGCCGTTTCTAGTTTGGATAAGCGCAGATATTATAAAGTTTGACAAAAGAACTGATATCGACATTATGAGGAAAAACAACCCGTTTATAGCTGGAATTTTGGCTGGTTCGTAGTACTTTGATAAGCAAGCAACGGAAACAGAAAGGAATCCAGCTATAAAAACTCCATAAATAAACGACAGTGCTATATGTCCCGCTACACTCTTATAAAACACCCATAGAATTAGCTGAGAAAGGCCTGCACCAAATGTTGACAAGAAAAACAGATTCAGAGGCCCAAAATAGTCGGAGGACAGCCCTATTGTGATACTTCCTACAAAAATTCCCAAGTCGCTCAGCGTTGTTATCAGCTTGGTGGTGGACTCGGATGCACCCAGTTGACCAGCAGACAGTTGAAGAAAAAATAACGGTACAACGAACGCTAAATTGCCGATAAAACTGCTGATCACGACACAATCAAATATTACTTCTTTGAGGACTGGTAGATAGATCAACTTGGTATCACGAGAGATTGTTACTCTAGACTTGTAGAATATTGACGGTAAGCCAACAGCAACCAGTTGGATAGCTGCCACTATTCGCAAGTTCCACCTGTACCCCAAACTCGTCAACATAGACTGCACAACAACCGATAGAAAGATCCCACCTAAACCTGCCCCTGAAATAGCTATTCCCAGTGCCAATCCTCTGTGCCGCTCAAACCAAGTGGAGACTATAGACATTGAGCAGGCATTGATGATACCGTTTCCAAATCCTAGCAAAACACCCTGAGTGGCAATCAGACCGTTTACAGAGTTACAGAATGAAGCGCTTATCAATGCAACAACCGAAATAGACAGCCCTATAACATTGGACCTTCTAAACTGAAACAGCGATATCAGCTTGGAGCCTATAATAGCCGAAAATAGCGTTACTGCTGTTGCCACCGTCCCTATCCATGCTATCTTTGAAGGGGACTCGTCTTTAAACTCGACTTCTGAATAGTACTTTACATAAACCCCAAACGAAGTGTTGCTCCCCAACGTCATCATAACGCAAGGAAGTGCGCAGAAGCAAATAACCCATGAATAGTACGAATCCGGCTCATCTGTGTCAAACTTTTCTAAAAAGCCCCTATACCCTAGTCTAGTCATCAAAACAATACATTTAACAAAACTGTATTATGGGTTTTTGGACTATTCTTTGGCGATGTTTGTAATTAAAAATATATACTATATCCCACCATTATATCTAGTTGTAAAGTTTAACATAGCCGAAACAATAGAGATATTTTTACTTTGATTTCAACAAAAAAATAAATAAGCAAAAGTGACCTTGGTTTGACCCAAATGCTCAAATTGTTTGATATTATTACGGAAATATTTGTTTGAACTGTTTTTGTATTGTTTAATGTTGGCTAATGGCAAGACGCCAGAGTATAGAAATGGTAGTTTATTGTTTACAGCTTAGTGCGTTTAATATAGTGCCTACCCAATTACTGTGATTAGCAGTTGAAACAATATAAATTTCTTGTGTTTATTATTAAACTCACATTTAATAATATAACCAGCTTGTGAGTTTTAATAAAGGGTAAAGCGGAGAAAACCAAAATGAATGAGCAGGTTAAATTGCCAATTGAATGAGCATAGCCAATCCACTGAGCCAAATTTGAACTTTGTACAATCGCTTTCAATATTATTAAAAGGTGATGGCGCATTGAACTTGTTAACTAAGGATTTTAACAAACCGCAGCTATAAATTATATTTACTCTGGCTCAGCGAGCTGTGGATGTGCTGATAAATCACATTCTTCCTGGATGAAAGATCTACACCAAAATGGTTTTCTAGACTAGACTTGATTTGCTTTTTTGTCACCGTTCTAAAGTCTGCTAAAGCCAAAAGCCTATCAATCTGCAATACAATATCGCCATCTGACGGCAAACTGCAGACGCCCTCACGAACACTCAGTAGCGGCCGTTTGTCGTATCCTTGGTAGTTGTCATGTTCAGCCTGAAAGTTTTTCTCACTTCCGATGATGATATCACTCTGATCTCTCATTTGGAAACGTGGCGAATGATTGTAGCTGTGGATATTATTGCCACTCGATGGATTTAAATTCAGGTGTTGGTCAAGCCTTTCGTCGTTTTGCATCTTGAAGTTTGGAATTTCTCTAAATTGACTCGGGTTCTCTGCGCCTCCGTTGTACGGACTGTTGGCTAAAACGTGAGAGCTTGCTGCGTACCCACTGAATCTTTGGAGAACTGGCATATCGTCAATGTCCTGATGTTGAGCGTATTCTTTGACAGGGTGATTGGTATAATCCGGTACTATGTGGCTGTAGGATACACAAGAATTATTCAACACTGGAGTTGAATTCTTTAAAACTATCTGACCAGAGTTGTAGTTATACCCTGGTTTATTATACGGACCATTCCTGTTTAGGTAATTTGCATCAGCCTCGTAGCAGCCATTGAAGTTGTTGAATTGGTTTTGGGGTTTAAGGACAAATGAGGAATTCGGATCTGAATTTGGATTAGGATCTGAACTGGGGTTGTTATAGTTGTTAAAGTTGTTGTTATAGTTGTTATTGTTGAAACTGTGGTTAAAGTTGTGGTAGGCTTGGTTGATTTGGTGTGGTAGAATGTAGTTTGTAACCCGAGAACTATTTAGTGAACCAGGGACGTTTTCATAATTATAGTCTGGAACTGCTGAAAGACCCAGGTTGCTTCTCATGTTGTGGGACATGGTGTGCAATACGTTGTTAGAGTATCGGCTGAGTGGTCTTGAAATCTGAGAGAGGTTGTCCACTTCTCTCGCTATTATCTCCATTTCGTAAATGTGTTGCTGTTTATCGACTATAAACTCTTCGTGTTCAGCCCAAGTCTTCATTGGGATTTTAGAAAAGTCAAGACTATCTTCGCTTTCTGTGACTAGCAAGCGCTTTCCGTCTTCCCCAACAACCATGCGGGTGTTGCCCCACGAAAAATCATCAAAATGCCAAAAAGCGTAAATTGGAATGTAAAACGACCACAGCGGGTATGCAAGTATGTATATTACCAGCCAGCCAATATGCTGCCATTGCCGCTTGATTATGAAAACCACTGCTTGGAGCCCATAAGTAATAGCAATAAGAACTAGGGACACATATCCCACCTGTGTTGTCTTGGATATAGCCAAGTAGACAAGATACAGTAGGTACAAAACCGTACACGGCATAGTCAACGTTCCAAACAGATCAAAAAAAACAACAAACCTCATCGAGAAACAGCAGGTGCCGCAAAGCTCAGGGAGAAAAGCAAGCTCCACAAGATTGTGTACAGTAGAGTTGATCCACCTACGACGCTGCGATAGCAATATGCTCCACTTGTCAGGAACTGTTGTTTTACAGGTTGCGTCACTTGTGAAGGACAGCTTGTACTGAGGAAAGTACTTCATCATAAGCGTTGTCAAGTATCGGTCCTCGCCCAGGGACAGCAGATTCTTTTTGTGCAGTGTATCAACAACATTATCCGAGTAGTCCCTGATTACATTGTCTGAGATTACAAGTGGAACACCATTTGCAGTTCTCAGCCGATACATACTGAAACACCCAGGCAAGCACGTAACAGCGCCAAAAAGAGACTCAAATGCCTTTGCCATATGGTGCGAGATAAAATACTCGTACACTTGGATCATTGTGGTCCAGCTAAAGTCCTCGTTGGCTATTCTTGTTTCGCCACAGATGGCTATTATTTTTGCGTCATGAACCATGCATGAAACAAGCCTATTCAAGGATTCTGGAGATACCTCAGTGTCCGCATCAACCATAAGAACGTATTCGTAAAGCGAGGGGTGGACGCCAACAACGTTCTTCATTTGGTGGTATATCTCAAGATCCAGTGGTGTCATTGGCAGCTCAAAATGAACACGGTTGAGAAAGCTGAGAAGGAGCATTTGCGAATCTCTTTTGCCTCGGTTTCCAGGCTTTGACTTTTCGGACGAGTTTCCGATTTTAGAAACCACCAAAAACGGCACATAGTTCCCTTGGTGTTCATATATCCCTGACTGGACCTTGGCCATATTAAGTCGATGGCCTCCTTCGCCTACCGAGTTGAAACTATAGGATGTCGAGTCGAGTTTACGATCCACACCCAAAATATCAAGAACTATGCGAGGGGTTGGTCTGTCGTTGCCGCTGCCCACAATATTTCCATCGCATATAATAAACATCAGCTTGTGTTTCGAATCATAGTTTAATGATGCCAAGCTGTTGATAGTCAACTGCAAAGAATGCTCGCCTTCGGTGTAGCATGGAACTTGGCAAATGACAAACTTGTTGAGTTTTTGTGGCTTTCTGCGTGGCGAAAGCTGCAGGGACGCCAAAAACTTGATTACTATGGTTGCCATCAAAACGCATGCAAACGACAAGAGCAGATAGTTGGGAAACAAGCATCTAAAAGACTTTCGGCTGTCGACCTTTCCAACATAAAAAAGATTTTTCAGGCATTTATAGTTGCTGTTCCGAGTGGGCCCGTCAATTGGTATTTTATTCCAGTACTTTGTTATGTCTGTATCCCGGGTCCCACCGTCATCAAAGATTGCCTCGATGTATTTGTTGAGATAGGCCCATTTTCTGTCTCCTTGGTTCTCCATGGCGTTTATACTCGCAAAGTATGGCTCTAGATTGAACACCTCGCCATTAATAATCCTCCAATACTTGCCCTGCTTGTAATGCAGATCGTTTAGGTCTAACTTGCTCCAAACCACATCCCCTTTGATGTACAACTGGAGCCTAGGAAGAGCATGTTTAAAATAAAAGTCTGCATCTGGAAGCTCGTTGCCGGAGGGAAACCCTGGCCTATGTATAAACGGAAACAGGACATCGACCTCTGGGTCAGATTTTGTAAACATTGTCCAGTTAGGATCAGTTTTTCTTGTTATCAGTTCTGGACAAGCCGATCTTATTGGAATCGGAAACGAGGCGTTTACATTCAACCCTGCAAAATGCGCCATCTCGTCAATCGACGTTCCTCCTCTTGACTGGGCGTGCGGCAGCTTTAAAAATTTGGTGATGTCAAACACCTTACCAGCCAAAGCAATGTAAGCATCGTCCTGCGAGTTATGAACCCCAACCTCCTTCATGTCATATATGTACTGCTTAGGACACATAATAAACCCTAGCCCCATAATAAAAAACAAGACCACAAACCACAGAAATGCTATCAAAATACAAATAGCAACCTTTTCCCTCCAAGCCAACTGAACCTCAACTCTTTTCATCCCACACCTTGAAATTAGACCCGTGGGGATCCACCACGTCATCAAGTTTGTCATAAGTTTCCAACAGGATCTGGACCTTGACTCCTTGTACTCTACAAACTTTAGGTTGTTCTTTTCTTGCTCCAGTTTGGTGCAGGATTTATCGAAACTCGCCTCGCTATAGTTTTCGCTGTATATATCACCATCGCTCGCGCTGTACTCTTGAAATCTACTGTATCCTGTTGGGTCGAATTCATGGTTATATTTTAAGAAATCATCATTATAACTTTTTTCAATTTCGCTATTAAACTCGGAATCAAACTCGTTTTCCTGGTTTTCGTTTCCATTTTCGTTTCCATTTCCATTTCCGTTTTCATTTCCGTTTCCGTTACCACCTTCGTTTATCGCTATTCCTATTCTGTTTAAGATCCCGCTGCTTTCAGTTCTCTTTTCAAATTCCAACTTTACATCAATGAAACTTTTTCTAAACTCCTTGTCGCGTTTTTTAGGCTTGTTAGTCTCTTTTTCGCTTTTTCTGAGATCCAGCTCAATGTGTTGCCACGCCTCTTCAGAAATAAACACCTTTGAATGCCCAATTGTATAATCGACCTTCTCCTCCCAACCGTATTTTTTTGCCAGCTTTTGTATCTTGATTAGAGATGCAGAATCCTTGAACTTGCCTAAAACAAAACTGTACCGAGTCAAGAACTCTGAAATATCCATTGCAGTAGTAAACTCACTGGTCCCCCTGCGCAGCGATAAATCCGGAATGCTAAACGACTTGACCTGGTACTCGACAAACCTTTTAGAAAACAGTATACCCTTGTTCTTCTTGGGAACTGATATGTTCTTGTCTGGGTTATCTGGTCTGATGTGAATAACATGCCATGCCTTGTAGCCATCAGCAGCTGCCAAAATACTTTTCACTTCAAAGCTCAGCTCCCCAATCTGCGTTATTGGCATATTTACTAGATCCATTGAATCAATTTCTGTATTTTTTATCATATTGTTAGTGTCCATATTGACACCAGCCTTACCACTTGTTTGTGTGGTAGGTTTGTATCTTGAGTTGGACGTGATGTGGGCTTCTAGAATTGTGCCCTGGTTATTGGGATGCAAAAAAAGCTTGATAAAATCGGTGCTGAATAATATTCCCATCAGCTTACTGCTTGTTGAGTTTTGAAACAACGATACAAAGTCTGTTGACACAAGCTGGTCAGAGTTCACTTTGGAAAACCCATCAATGCAATATGTCAACGTTCCCATAAAGTGACTAATCCCAAAGTGCGGACTATGCAGCTTCTTATCTGTCTTTACTGGGTAGACTACATAGCTTGGGTTGTCTCTGCTGGCCCGGTTGAATTTTTTGAACAAAACCGAATCATCTAGCAATAAATCCTTTTCTCTTGCATGTGACTCCATAACAGAAACGATACACTCTTTGCTGCAATCATTTTTGCCGGTCAGCAAATGCAGAGTGTCTAGCCTATACATCCATGGCAAGTGCTTGCAAGAAACCATATCCTGGTTTAGCAAAAAATTCATCCCCATCTCGTCCCCCATGACCTCGCGCAGCATGTAACAATACACCTGTTCGTTGGCCATGTTTATAGCCAATTGGCCAAAAGTACACGCCTTGCTCCTGTTGTTCTCAGGCCCAAAACTGCCATTCGGCCTCCATTGAAACCCATACATATTCAGTATTGCTATCTGGTTTTCCGAGTCTGTTCTGTTTGTGCTTTCGTTTATCAAGTCAACCAGCCACACAAACAACAAGTGATAAAGAAGCCTAACCAGTTCGTCTCTCTGGGTTCGGGCGCCCCAGGAACTCATATAAACTGTGCATAAATCGCCTCCTAAAATCACTGTTTTGTAAGATAACGTGGTTTCCAGTTTTCTACCAGTAACCCCTAGCAGCTTGGACGCTATCCCAAGAGTATCGGTGTTTTGTACAACAGCCGCCTCTGTAACTCCAACCAAATCCTCAAATTCCAAATTTCCCAAATGCAGTATAGCTGCTAACAACTGAAAAATGCTGTTTACTAGTTTGTTGTTTATTCCCAAGCCCAGCAAGCACTTTTTCAAACCGTCAAAACCAGCTGTGCTTTTACTTTCTATGCAGCCAAGCTTGCTGCGATCCTTATTATTCTTACTCGGGCATCCAGAAACGTCAGTAAAGCTCAGAATGGCGTAATTGCTTTTGTCGGATGCCAACCCAAACTTACTCCTCAGTTTCGCTCCTGCCCCATAGATCAGATAGTAAAAAACGTTGAAATTATGTTCTCCCATCAGATTTCCCGTAACCCTGCTTCTATCCAGTCCAAAAACTACATTATTTTGCCCAATAATATGGCCGCGCTTATTAAACTGAACCTCTTTCCAAATCCCATATCGCGTGCTTGATTTGCTTTCAAATGTCTCAGCATGGCCAAACGCCTCCATAACCCCCACATGCATGCTCAGCTGCTTGTGGGCATTTGTTATATACAACCCGTTTTGCGAAGATATGGCGCCTATTTGGTTTAAAATATCGCTCTCCGACTTGCTTTTCCCACTTCCAGATATCCCGCTTAGAATAAATACCTGGTTTTGTTTCAACCTTCGCAAATGAATGTAGGAGTCTGTCACCATTTTGTAAATATGTGGAACCATAGGCTGCTCAAACGTGCTACAATCTGGACCAGTGTAAATTTCGTTGTATTTACTCTGTATGTTTCTAGAGTATAACTCGTCTATGTCATCTCCTCTGTTTTTATCTTTGTTTTTGTCTCTGTTTTTATCTCTGTGTTTATCTTTGTGTTTATCTCTGTGTTTATCTATATCCAGTTCGACACTTTCTGTTCTTCTGTGATTAATTTGGTGGCTTTGGTTAAAACACGCCAGCAATATTGAGCTTTGGATTCTAAAATATGGTTGCTTGAATCTGTGTCTGATCTTTAACGCCATAGTAATTCCAACTTCAGAACCAGGATCAGACAGGCTTTTTGTACTGCTGGGCAAATTGTTTATATGTATTCCCTCAAACTCGCTTTCATCATCGTCTTCGCTATCAGAATCAATGCTTAGCTTTGTATTGCGGCTATCTTGCAACTCGTCGTAGTTTGAGCTGCCCTTGTCATGGCTGCGATACTCACTAGAGCTGTTTCTTTGTGACGTTTTTGGCTTTTTTCTTGATGGACTTGGGTTGCTTTTTCTGGAGCAATTTGAGCTGTCTTCTGTTTGGCGCAGTATCTCAGAGCTAAATACATACTCGTTGCTATAATTGTGTTTCTTTTTTGTTTTTTTTGTTCTTGGTCCCATCTCAGCAAATCTAACATATCAATACTGGAATATATATCTCAGTCCCGTAATAACTCTTAAAATTGAGACCTCGAATATTAGTTTAAAATTTCAAAGGTATAAAATGAAATGATTTTGCTCTTTTTCAAGAATCGGGTGTTGGTATTTAAAATAGATGATGCCTATTTATATACAAGTTGAACTAAGCTGATGCGGTAATATGCGTCCACTTGGCTATATATACTCTAAAACTGAACTATTTTGGACCATTGGATATTCTGGTAAGATATAGCTTCAAAACTCGGATTAAAAGACATAGTTGAGCTTATTGGTTTATTACACATCATACCCCCCCCCCCCCAACAGTCACAAAAATCATATATTGCGGCTACTAAGGGTATCCAGGTTTTAAAAATATTGAGTAGGATGCTCTAATACAAAACAAAATCCAGCTGACTAGTCCTGCCAATAAAAATGAGCGCGCATTTTTAAATACGGACTTATACTTCTTGATTAAATAGCTGGAGTCACATCAAACGGTAAAGTATGGTGCGTTAAAGATCTGTGTTGGCTAGGTTCCATCAATGTTGAATAATCTGGAACCGTAGAATTTGTTTTTAATGACCATTACAGTTGACTCAAGCGTGTTACCAACGCCAAAGCATTCACAAACTCATGCAAAACAAAAACAGTCATATTGGATTTGGATAGCTGTGTACTAAACCTTTGATTAAAATTGTGTTCAAAAATCGAATTGGATAAACCAATAATAAGTATAAAAAACAAAAACAAAGTCAACCTGGATAATTGAAAATGAGTAAACAGTTACAGCGAGAGTCAAATCAGTCATCGATTTAAATAAATGTAAGGTACAGACACGTGTCGCAGAACTATGCTAATCAGAACGTGTCTTTCATTGCACGTAAAACTCTCAATACTTTTACGGGATCTGTTTCACCTGTGGCCTTTTTAAGGGCGGGCTGACTAATTAAAATAATGGAAAAAGTAACATCAGCAATCAAATCACCATTAGTATAGGGTCTGCAATAATGATACAACCAACACGAGCTGATAAAACAGAAAAAAAACAAGTGAGTGCATGCTTTAAAAAAAAAGCTGCAATTTACTTGACACGCATGAATGGGTTTGTGTTGATCTCGTTTTGGATTGTGCTGGGAACTGTCATCTCTTGGCTCGAGTATACTTTGGCCATTTCCTAAAACATTTCCATTTCAATGATACTGCATTAGCCCTGAACAGGAAACTTCAGTGCTTGTTAACATAAACCCGGCTTTGAAGCAAGTGAATGAAAAATAAAGAAATATGGTTTAAAAAAAAAAGACACTATTCCTCTACCTTTAGAAATTGGTTATCACCGTCAACTGACAACGCAAAGCGGACGTTGTTCATTGTGTACTCGTGCCCAACATACACCTTGGTATCCCCTGGCAACTTTCCAAGCTTAAGATTTAATGATTCGTGCATTTGCTTAGGAGTACCTTCAAAAAGCCTTCCACATCCAGCTAAATTACCAAACCAAGTACACATAGCAAATTTAAAAAAAAAAAAAAAGTTGGGAGAGATTCGGTAATAATGAAATAATAAAAATGCACAGATTCTTGGCAAAAAATTTGGTAGTGTCAACGCACAAACCTATAAACATGGTATCTCCAGTGAAAACAACACGATCCTCGCCATCCTGGATGTAGTAGCTGATACTGCTAGAAGTATGTCCATTTGTTCTTATTGATCTGACATTCAGGCTTCCAATCTAACATTTCCCGATTACTCATGCTTTAAACGTCAATTTTACAACTATTTATGTATACATACAGTCTGGATCCTCTTGTAACCAAGCTACGCTAACAGCATAGTAGCAGGCTGATGCAAAAACCAAGAGTAAATGTTGGCAAGTGCACTGGAATCCGATTTATGTGCTACCCTGTTCGGAGCTTACCTGGAACTCGTCACCATCTTCAAGCTGCTTTGTCATTGCTGGAACTCTGTTGTCCCCGCCATATACTTTTATTCCGGGGTACAGCTTAACGAATGCCAAATTTCCACCAGCATGGTCGCTATACACAAGTTGGGCATGCAATTTCTCTTTTTTTTAATAGTGGTAAAAAAATGTTGGTTTAATGTCACTAAAGGCATCTTGTTTATAGGATATGATGTTTCTGAATTTTTACTAGTGGTGGTGAGTGGTCAGCAGATTCTTGATGGGGTAATCAAACTTGGAGGCAGCTTTGACTACTTTTTCGGGTTCTACCGGGTCAACAACGCTTACTAGTACATTTATAACCACACAAGTTGTATCAATCTTTTGTTTACTAATTTGGCTATTCCTTTAGCTGAGTTGTCAGTCTGGGTATTTACTATTATTTGTTTATGTGCTAAAAATTCGAATGTGTTTGTTTCGATGATTTTTTTAAGGAATAAAAGAAAATTACTTTCGCCGGCTTTTTCGTCGACTATCAAGTAGGAGTAGTTGTCTTTCAAGGCTCTTACGGGAACAATCTTCATAGTGGCTATACATTGAGTCAGAGGAGAGAGGAGAGGAGCGTATGTTAGTTCAGCCTTTATGAATTCCATTGTTACGGTTTTATAGTTTATTGTTGGATTTACCAATGAATCTGTTAAAGTTCTTATTAAAGTTGGTGGGCTTTTGTCGAGTGAGAGAATGCAAGAGTAGCGGTATTTTCATTTAAAGTAGGCTGGGGTTGGCTATAATGCGATTCAAAGTATGTGATCGTCTGAATTTCTGCGTTTTGTTGCGTATTTTTCAATATTTCTTTTTAAGAAAAAGGGTGGAAAGAAAAAGATAAACGAAACAAATTGATTTAACGCACGCTTTTTATTGAAATAAACAGACTTGGCAATTCTTCGTTTATAAACAAATCAATGTTCTGATTGAAGCAAATAAATACATCAAATGTTCAACTATTTCAAACTACGAACGAACGAACAGACTTAAAGCTTGTCTTGTAAACGAACATAATGGACAAATAAGAACTCGGCTACTCACTGATTTGTGTGTAACCATGTTATTGAAATTTCATGGCTGAATAAACGAATACTAAGAAATCGAGTTGGTTCAGAGAAAAGCAAACCAAAAATAAACTTTAGTTAGCCCTAGCCGAATCGTCGACATATTCCCAAACCAAAACTGCATCCCTGTCTTGAACAAAGGTAAAAGCAAACTAAAGTCACAGTAGCTAAAAGCAAACTAAAATTCCATTGACTAAAATCAAACTAAAATTCCAGTGACTAAAAGCAAAATGACTAGACATTAATGTACATGTAAAGACATGGATGGAAAAAATAAATTGATCGTATTAAATGCCAATGGCTGGTAGATCGATGATCATTTAAATCGTTGTAAAATTGGTTGATTACTAGTCACATTGACAAAATCCAACTATTTAAAGGACATTGAAAACATGTTTCACCTTTGTCAAACTTTTAAATAATAAATAGCTGAACCAGACATAATACATAGGCATATATACTGGACTGCGACTTTCAGCTTGCTAATACCAAGGCAAGCCACATTGACCTTGGTGAGTCAGTGAATGTATCGCTTTATATCCATATAACATTTATACTAGGAGGAAACCCCCCAGCGGATGTGACACGCATTTACAGCCTTATACAAATGTAAACTAACTGTATTTAAAACAGCATCATTCTTCCTCTTCCTCATCCTTCCAACTCTTGCAGATTGAATAAAAGGGGAACTCGAAAGTAAAATAGCTCAGCAATTAAAATTGTGCTGGGAAATAGCGATTTATACAGTTAATTGGCCTTGAATAAATAAACCTCAAAAAGAATAGTAATTGTTGAGCTAGTTTCAAACCAAAAATATCATTCTTTACCCCAACTTAAAACACCACAAATATAAAATTGATTTCAAAAAATTTGACACGGTTATTAAAAATAGGAGTTTATTTTTTCTTCAATCAGCCAAAAGCAGACTCAAAAAAATTGGAAATAAATAGGCAGGCTTTAGCTTTGCTTGAAAATTTAGCAGAGTTTAGACGTCCCAATTACATAAAGAATAACGGTAACAGCAGCAGTGATAGTAACAGCAGTAACAGCAATATCAAAATTGATAATAAAAGAGGTAACAATAAATTAGGGAAATTGATCGACACAGCACACCAACACGCATAACACACTACCTTCAGTATTTAATATGCGCAACGGTTTGGGCAAGAGTACAGCCAGCCTTTCTTCAACCAGTTCTGTTGACACCAACAAAACAGCGAATAAAGACGATGCGGATGCTTTGTATTCAGAAAACATAGTCCAGTCAACAATGGCGCCGTATCCAGATCTAGACAAAACCCCAAACAGATCTAGTAGTGCTGGAGTTCAAATTCACCAGGCAGGAAATTACAGACCGAATTCAGAACAAGAGAGACTGCTTTCAAGCAGATATAATAATTATGGCCGTGATGAAGATGAGATATCTGTGGATAGCGATGCGATTGCAAACAATTCTTCGATTGTGTCTAATGTAGACGGGGGCTTGGTGGATCCACTGTACAAAGAGGGGAAATCTGTGTTGAAGGAAATGTACACGATATTTATCAAAACGATTCCTTTGATGTTTGGCAATTTGTCGCAATCAACAATGGTGTTTCTTGAAATTTACACATTAGGAAATCTAGGCAAAAACGGTACTGTTTAACACACATAAAACTACTTTTACGTTTAAATGCAAAGCAATGTCTATGCGATTTTTTTGGTTTATCTGTTGATCCTGTACGAAATTGAGAGGTAGAGGGGGGGCAAAAATGGGGTTGAGAGTTGGATAAAACAGGATTAATGACACAAATGTATATTTTTATAACCTAAACGCTAAACTGATTATTTTACCACTATATGTTTTTGATTTTTTTTTTGATCTGTTTGGCTATTGTTAGAACTTGCCGGGTACGCTCTTGCGCATGTATTTATTGTGTTCTTGGGATATCCAATCCTGTTTGGGATAGGAGGTGCATTAGAGACGCTATGTAGCCAAGCTCATACCGGGCTAAGAAACTCGACCAAATCAGCACTGTATCTGCACAGAGGCTGCACGTTGTACACGTTTTGCATGGCCGTAGTGTTCTTTTTGTGGCTGATGTCGCGTCACTACTTGGTCTATTTTTCCAAGGACAATGTGATTATTGAGCTTGCGTTCAAGTACCTCGTATTCTACGCGCCAGCATTCTACTTGCTGGGGCTGCTGTCGTATTCTAGGCTGTTTTTGTACTCCAAGGGTATATTTAAGCCTATTCCAATAATCAATGCTATTGGTGCTGCCAGCATGTTTGTTTCGATCAACTATCTGGTGTGGGATAAGAGAACTTCGATTGGTTTTATTGGCGCGCCTTTGGCTCAGGGTATAGCAAACCTGATCATGTACCTGCTCAACCTAGTATACATCAAGTACATAAACACCTCGTTGAATTGGACTGGCTGGTCGTTTGAAGCTCTGTATGGGTGGGAAGAAATAATCAATTTGGGTATTCCAGGCATGTTTGTCATACTAGCAACTGTTGGGACAAATGAACTCATATCGGTTGCTTGCGCATACCTGGACAACTCGGCGTTGGCAGCCCAGGCTGTTCTTAACTCTATTACCCGCCTAACGGTTCTGTACATAGCTGGGTTTGCATCAGTGTCTACCAACAGACTGGGCAACTCACTGGGCGCTGGCTCCAAAAAACACGCTAAACAGATTTTTGAAGCCTCTAGTTTTATCTTCTTGTCGATTTCAGCCACTGTGATGTACCTTGTCTATGCAAAGTCCAACATATGGAGCAGATTCTACAGCAAAGACGAGGACCTGATTGCTCTGCTAGTAAGCATGGCTCCCTTTATCTCGCTAACTCTCACCTTTGAAATATTTGTTGTTCTGTTCACCGGTCTTCTTCGAGGCCAAGGCCGCCAAGTTCTCGTAGCCAAGGTCAAATTCGTGGCTTTCTACATGGTTGGAATCCCTGTTGGGCTACTCTTTGGTTTCTACTTTGAATTCGGTCTAAAAGGGTTGTGGGTTGGTCTCATTTCAGGCCACTTTTTGACTTCCTTCACCGAGTTTTTGTTCCTTCTCAGCACAGACTGGTCAAAGCAAGTTGATGACTGCAGAAAACGATTAGCCAGATCCTGAAATAACACGCTATTCCTTGCCTAATTCTACTTATTGTCAATCTTTGTTTTTATTTTTGTTTTTGTTCTACTCTTTTGGTATTGCCTGTAAACACTATCACTCTACTTTTCTTTTTATATCTTTTTTTTTGTGGCCCAACTACTCTGCTCTTTACTCAATATCTCCCGAGTGAAGTAAACTTGATATAGGCACATAGTTAACCTTTGCTCTTAATTTGGATTGTTCGTTAGTGTACTGGACCCGTTTTAAAATTGGACTATTGGCCAAACATTATACTAGTTTGTTACTTTTGCATTACTCGTCATCTATCTTTTTTTTTCTTTCTATTTTTCATTTTACTTTTTTCTTATATTGTTTTTTTTTATGTTTTTTTTTTTTTTTTTTTTTTTTTTTTTGGATCTACATTTCTGGGTGTGAGTATAGCTCGGAACCTCAATGTAATTCAAGTTCCAGTTTTGACTTTTGAAAAGTACGAGAGCTTGTGGTTATTAAGGCATAATTGCTTAAACTTTAATTCCGTCATAACCTGATTTTTTCACACTTTTTTCTATTTTTTTTTTTTGGATTTTGTCCAAGTTCGCATCTCGGTTTGGACTCATTTGAAAGCCTAGGCCTGATTTTTCATTCCAATGTATTGGCTCCCAAATAAATTAATTCGAAATGTTTTGAAACATGATCAAAAATTTGGCGAGAATTGGTTCTAAGAAAGATTCTTGGTTTTGAGTTTCTCTGTTTGTAAAAAAAAAACAAAAAAACATGGGTATTTGGAATAGCATATTTAGTCTTTGACTTTTTTTTATTTTGTAAAAAAATTGAAGCTTTGATGAGATATAGTTATGTGGTATTACAGTAGTCAGACAACTCGAAGATATACAAAAGTAAACACTTGCTATTGTAAAATCTAATTAGAATCTAGTTCTGTGCAAAAGACGGAAACATTGATAGTGAATAATATTTGGTGATGGGAAATAAAATCACCAGAAAAAGGCAATTTGGTGGATGTAAAATGCTTGAACTGAAAAACTGATTTTGATATACAAGATTTAATGCAACTAACTGATTCTAGTTTAAGGCCTATGGTTATCGAAAATGTTGAAATACAGCAAATTGGCTGTTGATAATTGAGGCTTTATATTGAGAGAGAAAATACTGAATAAGAGAAAACAGAGTAGAAAGCGTATTATCCTGTTTTAATTGCATCAATGTGGATGAGATCTAATCTAAACTATTTGATATTGCTATACATATTTTTCAAAGAAATGTTTTGAAATAGAATCTAAGCAATATACCAAATTATTAAAAAAAACTGTAAATATCCAAGTCTAGAATGACATGAATTAATATAGCTTAAATAAATCATCAACTTAACTATTACAATGTATAGCCTTGATTAGATTTAGAGCCTGAGTTCAAGATAAATAACACACGAGCGTATACGAAAACTGGGTCAAATATAAATAAAGGTAAATTTCAATATCAATACTTTTGCTTTAACATCACAATGTGCATTTCAAGTAATATAGATAATAATACATAATTATATTTGAATTGAAGATTTTTAGACATTAGAGCTACATCAGTCATAAGATATCCACTATTTATACACTTGGCTTTTGGACCTTCATACTTACTCCCCTTCCTCCCAGCACTTTGCACCAAGCAAACGACTATATATAGATTTATATACGTAGATAGCAAGTATACGATAACGAACATAGCATAGAGATACACCAACAGCTTATAAAGCAACACGAACAAAGAAAGGGTTATACGCATATAAACCATATGGCGGGGGAGTGATAATTTCGTAACAGACTTTTTTTTTTCCTTTTTTTTCTCGAGTTACATTAGTTTGTAACTTTGAGGACCTATTCTTTCTTTTATTTTTATTTTTTCATATTCCCTTTACTCTTCCTTTTGTTCCTTTTTTTTTTTGTTTGTATTATTTTGGGTAGTTTGATTTTACTGTTTATTTATTTTGGGTAGCCATAATGAGGCATAAGAAGCAATCGAGTCAAGAGACGCTGGTTGGCGAAGAGATTTTCGATAAGGAAGCTATTTCTTCAGCGGATATAGATACGAAGAGTGGAAATGGATATATCAGAAGGATTTTGGAAGGTGAGAGAGGGGATGCACAAAAACAGAATATAATATTGGAAATAAACGAGCGGCTGAGTGGACACACGGATGAAGTGGGGTTGAATGAAGACGGTAATGACTATTTAAAACATATTAATGAGCCAATATTCCTTAAAAGAGCCAAGAGCTCAAATTCGCATACAAAGGCAAGGCCAAAGTTTATGGTTGAACCATGCGAGGAAAATGGTGAAGAAACTGGGCAGGGTCTGATTGGTAGTGCTAGAAAGTCCAGAAGCAGGGATGTGAACAGACAGAGTTTTACCGACGAAATGGTGTACACAAAGAACTTTAACAATGTTGAAAAGTTTGGCCACGGAATAACGGTTGCAAACGAAAGGTCCAAGCTGTTACGGAGTAACAGCAACATAATAACGCCGCGCCAGATGAAGCACCAGTCAAATACTATGGCGGTATCGGGGTTCGACTACAGAAACAAAGTCGATTTCAATGCTGTAAAAGGCGGGTTGATCAAGGGACTGGCAAGACCGGATGCAGATTATTCGGCAAAAAACATAAAAATCATAAACGTCAACAGGTGTCCAAACGAAGAACACTTGGATAGCCATGTTGATGTGAGGTTTGAGCAGCCTTGTGGCAAATACTCGGTTGCAGGCGAAATACTGACTATTGTTACCAAAACCATGCCGTTGATGGTAGGCGGGGTCTGCCAGTCAATTATGGTGTTTGCTGAAACTTCGACAATAGGAAACTTGGGTAGAAAAGGTAACGAACGAACCAACTGTGTATTAAATGTCGACTCGGCTTAGGAAGTCTACATTCCAAACACAAAAAAAATAATAATGAAAATTAAAAAAAATCAAAAAGAATAAATGAATAAATTAAAATATATTAAAGCATAAAGCCAGTATCAATGCTAATACTAATACTGGTTGATATTAAAAATAACATGGACAAGTAGAGCTTGGTGGGTATGGACTAGCGCACATATTTATTGTGTTTTTGGGATTTCCAGCATTGGTGGGGATAGTAGGAGCGTTAGAAACGTTGTGTAGCCAGGCGCACACAGGAAAGGCGAATACGGTGAGGTCAGAAGTGTACTTGCAGCGAGCGATAGCGATATTTACTATGACATCGGTAGTGACGTTTTTAATTTGGTCGACATCGCCGTTTTGGTTGGGAAAGTTTATAGTAGACCAAAAGATTGCGTATTTCGCGAGCCAGTACCTGGTGTACTATATACCGACGTTTTATCTGATTGGAATGTGCTCGTTTGCACGACAGTTTCTGTACGCACAGGGTGTTGTTAAGCCGATTCCGTTTGTGAACGTTGCTGGAACTGTGGCTACAATCGCCTCGATGCACTACTTGGTCTGGAACTCTTCAACCTCAATCGGGTTTGTTGGCGTTCCGCTCGCTATGGCCGCTGGAAACTTTGTAATGCTGGCATTGCTGATTCTTTACATCAAATTTCTCGACGTTGAACTTGGGTGGACTGGGTGGACCCACGACATGTTTTTTGGTTGGTCTCAGATTTTCAAACTTGCTGTTCCTGGTACATTCTCTATGCTTGCTACTGTTGGAACCAACGAGCTCATTTCAATCAGCGCAACTTTCTTTGAACACTCTGCGCTAAGCGTACAGTCTGTCCTTAACTCTGTTTCCAGACTAATTATTGTTCTTGTTGCCTGCTTTGCTGTAATCGCTACAAATCGACTAGGAAACTCGCTTGGGTCCGGACTGCCGCTTCTCTCAAAAGCCATATTCAAAGCCTCAGCCATCATCTACGTCTTCATTTCCGTCGTTGCAACAGCGTTCCTGTTCATTTACCCCAAATGGTGGGCCCTATTTTTCACAAAAGACGCAAAACTGCTATCAATCATCATCACTCTTGGCCCTTACCTAGCCATCACCATCATGTTTGAAATCTTTGTTGTTTTGTTTACTGGGTTACTTAGAGGACAAGGACGACAAACTTTGGCTGCTAAAATAAAATTAGTTTCGTTCTACTGCCTCGCCATTCCTATTGGGGGGGTATTCGCGTTTTTCATGGACTGGGGCCTAAAAGGGCTGTGGGTTGGACTGATACTGGGACACTTTTTCACATCAGCAATTGAAGCATATTATTTGTATAACACCGATTGGGATAAACAGGTCGAGGACTGTCAAGTCAGGATATCACAAGGCTAAAAACTAAATATAAACCAAAACCAAAACTAAAACCAAAACTAAAACTAAAACTAAAACTAAAATCAAAACCAAAACCCGATAATAGGAAACATTCCAGCACCAACAAAACATTATTTATTCATGTATTATTATTATTTTTTTCTTTAAAAAAAAAAACAAAAANNNAAAAAAAAAAAAAAAAAAAAAAAAAAAAAACTGGTAGCTAATATACTTTGAATAGAAATAATAATAAAAAAGTAATGGTTAAAAAGTAATAACTAAAAAAAAAGTGAAGGGTAAAAGTAGTTAGGAACGGATATTGACTCTGATTTCAGGCACATCAATGTCTTCATCTTCGTCATTGCTACAGCAAGCAACAAGAGTGACGTATTTGACATGGTCAGGAATGTTCTTCTTGGAAATAAGAGGAACAAGTTCAGAAATCTTCATTGACTTGCGTTCGTCAGACTTCTTTTTAGACAAGAAGGGAGAAAACAGCATGGTAGTTCCGGAAGTAATCATGGAAACCTCGAGAGAATGGTTGGTAGTAAAGTAATCAATAAGCTCGACCAAAGTGAGATCGTGTTCAATAAAGATGGCATCCCAGTCAGAAACCAGCTTGTCGCCAAACTTGCGGGACTCTGGGGCAATTGGCTCGGAGAAGGCAAAGAAGGGAAGAGCAAGGTTGACAAAACCGTTTTTGTAGTCTTCGATTTTGTGGGATGGGTCAAGAAGCTTGTAGAGCTCAAGGCAAACAAGACCAGAAACAACGCCGGTGGTGGTTGCAATGGCGGGGATGATTTTACCAGCAATCTGTTTGGTGTGGAATCGGTCAGCGGGGTTGATTTCGTAGTTGGAGGCACGCAGGTTGGAGGCAGCGGTGATGAAGTCGATGTGGAAGTTTGAGTCGTCGTCCTTCTCAAAGTCGGATGGGGCCATGCGGAAGCTGTCAAACAGCGAGGGGTTAGGGAGGCTGGAGACAAGAGCGTCGATATCAAACTCGGCGCTGGAGTTGGCGTTGGAGTCCTCAGGGTCGGTGTCATTGACTTTGATTACGACGCCAGATCTAGGGACAAAAGGCGCGGTTTGTACCTGGGAGGCAATCTTATGAACATGGTCGATGTCTCGGGAACCCTTGAGCCCATAGTTGAAGGCGTGGAGGTTGGCAGCGGCCAGGATAAAGTCGATCTGGCGGGGATCGTCGGGGTGGAAGGCTATTGGAGAAGGGGCACGTTTGGGGGGCGACCAGAAGGGCTGGCCGGAGGAGGTGAAGGAGTCGCGCGGGAAGTTGAAAAGCAGCTGCTGGATGGTATGGTCATACATGTCGTCAAAGCGGTTCCTGGCCCACACAATACAGTCTTCAAAGGACTGCGGCTTGTTTGGTCCCAGGCTGGCCTTGATGCCCTCAAAGGTCTCGCGCTGGACAGCCTCGCCTTGGTGTGTCATGACGTTTTCTGCGTATCCTGGCTGAGACAAGTAGGCATTGACGTTCTGCGCAGGGTTGACAAACATTCCTTCAAACTTATCACGTGCCCACTGGATCGTGTGTTCAATGGCATTGGGGAAGTTGTGCAGCGTGCACATTGGAATTGACTTCTCTGGCGGGTCACGTGACGCAGAGTAGGACTCGGTCAGGAATGGGATAACAACCTGCGTGTTTCCCTTAGACCCAAGGGTGCCTGACTCAAGCAAAGGCTTGCAGAACATCACGCACCGCCTGTCCATGTACAGACGAGCCTCCATGTTGTCCAGCGCGTTGGTAACACAATCAAGGCTCTTGAAGAAATCGTCGTTGAATGTTGCCTCTGTCTCAATCCCAACGCGGTCCTGGTAAGAAACCACCTTGTTGGCCAGTCCTGGGTTCATCTTGACTGCTGCTTCCGCCACCACATCCGATTTCAGCTTGCCAACATCTGTTGACCGGAACAAAAACTGCCGATTCAAATTGCTCTTCTCAATCGAGTCCATGTCCGTTACATTGATGATCCCCCGTGGCCCCGTGGCCAACCCCATCATCGCCCAATTCTTAATCATTTCGCACCCAATAGCCCCTGCCCCAACCAGGAACTGTCTATAGTTCTCCAGTTTTTCTTGGTAAACCTTACCAAACACTGCTATTTGCCCGTCATATCTTGATCCCAACTATTATTATTTATTATTTATTATTTATTATTTATTATTTATTAATCAACTTTTCCATAATACTCTGCACACTTACTGGCTTGACATCTTCTTTGGTTGGCTTAAAGTCAACTGGAAGACATTCCAACGCATCAAAGTACATGTAGTTCTTCAATGGCATGAATTTTCCTGTACACGCCTTAAGAACCTCTTGGGCAACAAATCCTCCAATTACTGCCATCATGGGTGCCAGCTCTCCGCTAGCCTGAAACGAAACTTTCTTGATCAACTCTGTGTCCAACTCGATCTAAATTCCAATAAATTGAATTATGTATTAATACATTATACTGTGGTTGATTATATAATAATTTACTATACTATGTTTACCTTGTTCATTTTTTCCTTGTTGATGTTGTGGCAAATCTCCAACACCTTTTGGGCATCGTCTTCGTCTCCCGGGTTAGGATTTCTAGAGTTGATTTGTTTGAACTCATCCAGTGCTCTGAATGCCAAGTGCAGTTGTTCAGGTCGATCTAGCTTTGCAAAGTCTGTAATCAGAAACTCTGGATTGTCCATGGCTCGTTCCAACGAATCCTATCGTCATTTGTTGTCAAATAATTCGCCCCATTAGTTACCATTACCCACACCACCCTCTGGTTCAACTCCTTGTTATATATTTAGATATTTTTCTGGTCCAACTTACGTATTTGAGAACCACTGGCTGCTTCACTTGCTTAAATATACCCCCAGTCTCGTAGTTTCCCAATCCTGTAGTGTCTCCAATTCCAAAAGTGTATGGTCCTAAATCCACAACAACAAACAAAGTTCAAAATTCTTGAACATAATAACCAATCACCAACTCTTACTACCAATCTCAATAACTGTTCAGCAAGGTACCTAAAACATTGATCTTGCGTGGCTCGCAACCGTTCAAGCTTGGCATCCCCTTCACTTCCGCAAAAGTAACATAGTCGCCATCCTCTAAACCGTGTCTTGTTTCGTCCAAACAAGCAACAACTCCCTCTGGCCCCTATTATCCACCAATCATTAACCATTAAATATATATTCTCTTTGCTGAAAAGTTAATCATTCTATATATGACTTACAGCTTCTATTGATGCTATCATTCCTGACATTGGTGTTTCACCTGTTGGATCCTCGACCAGGAAATGTTCTCCAAAGTCATTGAATATACATCTATATCAATTTATACTCACAATTAATCTCTTTTTCTTTTTTCTTTTTTTTTACTTCTGATAAATTTCAAGTGGGTTTTCTTCCAATTCAACACCATTATCACATGCTTATAATTCCAAATATAAATACCCTTACGAAAATAAACCGTGTGTCTTGGCGCTGATAAAGCGGATATCGTTTTTGTGGCAGAACTCGTTGTAAGAAAGCTGCTGTTTTAAAGTCGACTCAGTTACAACAACCACCTACTCGAACAAAAATAAATTTCAATCATTAAATATCACTCTGTCTTGACTCTCTATTCCTCCTACAATACCGTCTACATATACCATCGCTTATCATTTACTGTTCAACCCTTACTCTGTACTTTGCCAAATCTTGTGGCTGTGGCTCACTGTTAATGACGTTGATTTCGACATACGGATTAAGCTCTGCTAGCTTTACTGCCGTAACTTGTGCTCTTGGTTTGCCAATATCATTCTCAGTCAAAAAGTACTAATAAAAATACACACAAGTCACAAACATTTGTTATTCACACTGCTACCACCAACTAACAACCACCACTTGCTGACAAATATTCTGCAATAATGCATTACTCTAGCTGCGCTTTACAAATATATTCATATACTCATGTTCAAAGGTATAACCATGCGTTGTATTATACCTGTGTTCCCAAGTCGCGGATTGTCACGGGTTCTGAATCAAACAGTGTTACACTCTTGACTCCTGCCAAGGCAACGTTTTTAGCTAACAAATACCATTCCGTTTTTAATCGTTAGAATTTACTTTTATCTTGAAAAACAAAAAATATATATTCTTTATATTTCTATTTCTTGCACATCCGTAACTAGTATGGCTAAACAAAAAAAAAAATTAAAACACACTTAAATACGTGACCATATATTACCTATCTCAACTCCTAATCCCTTCAGTCCCATAATCAATACATGCGAGGTCCCCATCTTCTTCATTGCCTCTACTCCCAAAACATATCTACAAATCATCCAAACACACAAAGTAAAAAAATAATAATACTTTAGAAAATGTATGAATACACTTGCACACTCTCGATAGTATATAAACAAATCTCGAGAATTCTATTTGAACCACCACTATCCCCAACAACAACAACAGCTAACCCTTTTGTGTTTTGTTTTTTTGCATCAACTTACAGTTGTCTAGAGTATAGACCCTCGTCGATTTCTTGGTTTTTACCATCATCTACTTGAACGTCCTCCATTTTACTTTTAATTTTATTAGTTTGGCTTTTAATCGCTTGCTTTTTTTATTTTTGCAGATTTATTAATGTTTGTTAATAAAAAAGGAAAATGTTTGATATAAAAAATGGATAAATTAGAACATTTATTACTTTATTTTAATAACTCGTAGTTACTTTTTTTATTTTATTGAAGTTGTAGTTGTAGTTGTAGTTGCTTTTTTGTCTTGTTTTTTTTTTTTTTTGTTTTTGTTTTTGTTTTTTGAAAAACCTTGCTACTAAAGTCAATCTATTATTAACACACTAAACCCAACTAATTATTGTTTTATTGTTTGTTTCTTTTTTTTCTTTCGTTAATATAAAAATGTAATTATCGGAATTTCACTATTTACTTTTTTGTAAAATTAGCCCATTACAAAGTTGCGTAATTCTGTAATTACTCGACTTCAACAATTCCAACTCAATTCAACTATCACATTATAACAGGCCAAACCCCGTTTTACTTTAAACCCAAAAGGGACAATTTATGTTTTGCTTTATGTGTTTGCATTTTGAATTTAACTTGAGCAAACTCTCAAAGTTGGATTTTCGTTATTTGAACAACAGTTCTTTTTTTTTTTTTATTGAAATAGACAGTTTTTATTTATATTTCCGTTGTTGTCTTGCTTGTCTTTCAAAAGCAAAAGCAAAAGCAAAAGCAAATGGAACAAATCCAAAAGAAATCCCTCACCACATTATAAGGATAAGACTTTTCGGCTGCATGCAATCTGCTAATCATCATGCTTCAACTGAGCAACTTTAAACTATTGCTATTATTTTTAAATTAAAGTAGAATAGAATAGAGTAGAATAAAAAGAAGGCTAATATAACAGATAAACACTTCAAGAATGATAAATTTAAGCTGTAAAGTGTGCAATTAAATAGAACAAGCAAGCAGTAGATAGCATGGATTTCATCTGTATCTACATCTACAACTTCTCCAATCCCTGTTGAATCAAACCTTCTATCTTCAGCTTGTATTCCTTTGCTTTCTCAAGCTCAGTGTAAATGTTTGGGAACTGGTAACTAATAAAGCAAAAAGAAAGAAAAAAGAAAAGGAAAGGAAAAAGGGGGGGGGGGTAGGGAAGAAAGACAATTAAAAAAGCATTAGAACCAAATTTGGGTAAAACTAGTTTACAAGGAAGAAGCAATAAGCAATAATTGATAGGTTGAAAGCATAAAAGTATTATACAAAAAGTGAATTGGTGAATAATTCTTACTTTAACCAGATATATAGCAGTGTGCACTTATGGATAGATTCCATAAACGTAAGTTCTTCCTTGGATCTTGGAACGTTGGCAGGGATTTTGAGGATTTTTGAAATCGAACACTGTACATTTCGACTTAGATCTCTAGCATACTAAAAGTTAAATAGGAGAGGAGATGGATATATCAATTAAATCGATATAATACGATACGATATGGTTGCAAATTAAAAAGGCAAAGTCGAGTTGGTAGGATACATTAAATGGTTGGGAAATGACTGGTATTATTAGATATGGTTATTGTTGATATTATATGTGCTTGTAGTGGCTTACCAGAATTGCAACCCCTAAAGAGTGGGGATCGCGTACTTGGATTGGAGCAAATATAAAAGTGTATAGAGACCTAAATGGTATATCAAAGTTGGAAAGAATGTCGCAAAGAACTTTCTGTGGGCCGAGGTCGCATAGGTAGTACTCGTCTGAAACGCTGGCGGTATCAGCATAGATGCTCAAGATTTCAGAAAGCGGCTTGTTGGGAAACATAAAGCTGAACCTCTCGATTATCTCTGTGCGTGGGTAGAGGCCGGCTGACGGAATCGGCTCGGGATTCAGGCTCATAAAAGTGCTTATTGTGGGGATGTCCTTTTGGCGAAAAGAAGTAACCTCGCCACTCTTGTACCCAACATTATACCTGCCAGCTCTCCCGCCAATTTGCTTCACCTGGGAAATGCTTAGCGGCTTAAACTGGGTTCCGTCAAACTTGCTGGTGCTTTCAAAAATCACGCGCTGGATCTTCAGATTCAACCCCATTCCTATAGCATCGCTTGCAACCAAGACCTTATACTCGGAATCTGCATCGTTAAACAGCTGTGCCTGGAGCGCTCGGTTCTCTGGAGGCAACGACCCATAAACCACTGCACACTTCATGTTGGTTTGCCTTTCTATTTCTCGCTGGATCTCAAATATTCTCTTCCTCGAAAATGCCACCACACAGTCCCCCTCCCGAATGTTTCTCCAAGACTCGCCAATACTGTTTTCTGAAACCTCAAGTCCGCTTAGCCTTTCATACACCTTCACCTCAACATCCTCGTTCATCTTTTTGAACAGCCTCTTCACTATTGGCACTGCTGTAGCCTCTCCGCAAAGATGGATTTCGCTCGCCTTCAACGCCAATAGTGCCAATGTCCATGCGTACCCGCGCTTAGGGTCCTGGATCATCTGTATCTCATCAATCACCGCAACATCAACGTATGAACTTGTATTTATCATTTCTATTGTCGATGAAATCAGTGGCGCTACAATAAACCCTTCATCGTCCACGCACACCTGCTGCTCCCGCCCATCTATAACTGGGAAACGCCTGTCTTCGCCCGTCACTAGAGTACACGGCCTCCCCGCACTGTTCAACCGCTCATATACCTCGTGCGCCAAAAGCCTCAACGGCGAACAGTATACCCCCGACTTTGCCTCCTCCAGCCTCCTCAATGCATGGTAAGTTTTACCTGAATTTGTAGGCCCAACGTGCATAATCACCTTCCTATTCCAATTCCATCAACATTTCTCTTGTTATATAACCATAATTCCAACCATAATCCACCATTACCCCCCCCCCCTTCTTTCCCCCCGCCTAAACCTCTCACATTCAGTTCATTCTTACCAACTTTGATAAATTCTCTTTTTTCAGCTTACCTTTGGAGCATTCTTGTTAATGGAAACCACTGTTGTGGATTCTGCAGATTCGACATTGCCCTGTATTGCATAAGCTTCGGTAGTTTTTCTGGTATCTTTTCTGACAAGAATGTCAAATAACTTGGTATTAGTAACGGATCCACACCAGCTATATTACCAATTTTATATCATAAGCACTTTTAGTAAACTCTACTTATTTTTAGTTTAATATATCTAGTTTTATTGTGCTTCAAACAGTATTGCTCTCACACGCTCTATTTGCCATGTTTACTACGTGCTTTCGCAATCGTTTTCTTTCTTGCTGGTGCCTTACCTATCGCATCTCTGTTTAAACCAGCTCGGTATAATTCTATCGACAAAGACCTTATATTATCCTCTCGCACAATTTTGAGAAACTCTTCGATATATGCATAGTAATATCTCGATGGAACTCCCGCATTCTCACACCGTTTCACAAACTCCTCTGTTTCAAACTTCTTCAACCGCTCATTTCTATGTTTCGTCACAAATTCAACCGTCATTTCATTCTCTAGTGGCCAGTCCTCCAGCAGATTTCTCCTAAACCTGTTCTGATTGCCCTGTCCCCCGTAACGATCTCCATTCTTGTAATTCTTCCCATTCGTCTTTCCATTTTCTCTAGAGCTCGCACTCTTGCTATTTGATCCAACGGATCGCAAGTTAAATGAACTGGTATGGATTCCACTTTTCAGATTCGTCACTGGATCGCTTTTTACTGCAACCACTGCTCCCCATTTTAAACTTGTTGGCCTGCTACTACTTTTGCAGGTACTGCCTTTGAATAGCAATCTCAACATGCTTGATTCAAGTATACTCGGATTGCAACAAATCTATATTCTTCTTAAACAAACTTTCGATACCTTTGCCTTGGTTTCTAGTCGATTTTAACTTTGGTAAATAAAACTGAGCTGGCGAAGAAAATGCTGCACTCAATCAATACTTGTCGTCTTTACTCTATTGTTTTTGCTTTTTTTTTTTGTTTTTGTTTTTGTTCTATTCTTCCAGTCCCTCTCGGCTAGTTCAAAAGAAAATGTTAAAACTAAGCTAAGGCTGGTATCCCTGTTAAATAACTACCAACTTGACCCAAGAAATATAAAAAGTTGAATTGAAAAAAAAATAGACTGATCAAAATGCTTCCTGATTTAGATTTTAAAAAAAAAAGGCTATTATTAAAAATAATTTTGTATTGCCAGTTTGGCTTTCCATTGGACAGTTTGCTTTACGTTTTACCGACAACAGTTTGGCGTAAAAACTTTTGACAACTTTCCCCGTCACAATACAATACCTTTAATCAAAATGTTCCTTGTTCGGTTTTTGTAAATTCAGCATTTAGTAATGTCCAATGGCAGAGCTGCCATGCTTTCTTTGTCGCTGTATCGAATAATAAATGACCTACGAATTAATGCTGTTTAATCCAATCTCAAACCAAGAGCCAATACAATTATCTGTTTTTAATGATATTGGGCGAGTAATACACAAGGTTTTTAACCAACACACTTTCTCTTAATCACACTTTTCCGCTTTTTTTCTGTTCTTTTTCCTTTTTTCTATATAAAATTGTTATATTTAAACGTAATTCTAGATAAATGGCATTAATTAAAAGTTTTCGTTTCAGAAACCATGTTTAATACATTGCTTTTCCTTTTTATTATTTCCAGTTCAAAAAATAAAAAAAACGAATTTTTTTCAAATACAATAAAACGCGCTTATAGAATTTGAAAACTTAATTTTCTTTTTCCTAGATTGAAAACAACTAGACTTCATATTAAAACACATAATTTATAAAGAACTCCCTAGAAAACGAACATCAGGAAAAAACACCCAGCATTCTTAACTATGGATGAGACGGAAATTGTACAGTATAAAAATCAGATCAAAGAAATAGAGCTTGCTCTGGAAGCGGATCCAGAAAATGCTGAACTTGTAAATTTAAAAGCCGAGATTGAAGAACTATTAAACCTGACATTCTCATTGATGGAAGATGACAAACGCACCAATACCAGCAAACCTACATCCATCAACAACAGAGAAAACAACAGCCGAGCGAATAAAGCTGACCCGGTTAACCTGAATAAGAGCGTTGATGCGGATATTAAAAACAAAGCTGATGGCTCTGGTTCCTTGGCATTAAGCGCTAACCAAGTGGAAACCGGCTCAAAGTATAGCTGGAAAGTTGGTGATGATTGCCACTCCCTATATTCAGGAGATAGTAAGTTTTATGCTGCTAAAATTGTAGCATCGCTGCCAGGTAACATGTTTAAAATTACTTTTGTTGGATATGGTAACTCCGAAGATGTGCCTTCGTCCATGTTATACCCAATGAATACAACGCAAGAACAACTCTCTGAATTAACTATTAAATACTCTAAACAAAAGTCCAACAAAAGATCGTCACCTGATTTGGATTTACCCAAGGATAAAACTGCTACAAGCAACGAATCAAACCCCTCCAAAGAAAAAAGTACCAAAAAGAAGCAGAAACAAAATACACCAAACGAAACTGTACTTGGACAGCGCGCATGGCTAGATTTTGCTAAAAAATCTAAAAAAGTAAAGGTTGCTCCAATAAACAAAAAAAGCATCTTTAAAAGCCCAGAAACAATCGATGGACGTGTTGGCGTTGTGGGTAGTGGGAAAGGAATGACCCAATTCTCTGAACGTATTAAGTTCCGCTAATACTTTAAGCTGAGTAATTTATATTCACTAATATAATATTCCTTTTATCCCCTCCCGTTTCCATCATAACAAATTCGTGCAACACCTACTAAACATGCTCTTCTATGACACCTCTGCATGACCTTGGCCTTACTATGTTGATGTTTTCTTATACAAGGATCTGGCTGACTGGTGTTACCTTGTTGGCTCGTTTTTTTTTCTCTTCTCAAACTGCTGCTAGTAAGAGTGGATAAATTTTTGTTATTTTTTAATAAATCTTTAAACATTAATTCCAAGTTTTAGCACTGAAACTATCTTGCTTGTGTTTGTGTAATTAAATCATATTGCTGTGTTTGGGTATTATAGATGGGTATATCGCTACACAGTAGTATTTATTCTTAGGGTTTATTCGAATAACTGTTTGTCTATTTACCTACTATTCTACCCGGGTTTTGATATCTTTTTGGGTATATTGCTATACGAGTATAAATAACAATGTGTGTGTGTTTGTGTGTGATTAATGCATAGCCTTAATACTATTAAGAACCGATTATAAGTGCCCTAACTTCAACCTTGACCCATACCTGTTTGACACTCAGCTGTTATATTGCATATGTTGAACTTTTTTGGCCAGTAATCGCATCATTCAGATTTTTTCTTCCTTTTTTCCTTTAAACTGGGTTACTGAAGTGACCATTAGTTGGGAATGTCATGAACAACTACTGACCAGTAAACTTTTAGGTTGAAATAACAGCTTTTATTTTAATACGCTTTGATTCGTGGGCTTTTTGATCAGGGCTTAAAGAGTCCTTGTATTCATTGGACACTATTATTTCCTTCTAGTTATTCTAGTGGGAAAAGACTGGTTTTTTTATAGCACCATAGCGCAGAGGAAGCGCGCAAGGCTCATAACCTTGAGGTCCCTGGATCGAAACCAGGTGGTGCTAGTTTCTTTTGCTTTTGCATTCCACATCCTTTTGATACTTAATTCACAAATAAATCATGATAGCCATTACTACTACACTGAACTTGCCAATGTTTTTGTGATTTATTCACCCGCATATCCTGATGGAAGATATTTTAACCAACTAATTGTTCGGCACTAGCTTATTATTATTATTGATATTTGGCACTAGCTTTACACAGATTTGAAGATTGAAATAAGCTGTTGTGATATTAGGCCTGTTTTTCCCGCTTTTGTTTTTGTAAATCAGGATAATCGGTTCATTTCGTTTAATTATTGTGGGGAGGGGGGGTGGGAGTGTGTATGTGTACAAGCTTTTAGAACATTTTGAGGTTTAGTCATTCTAAAAGTTGTGAAGCAAATAAGCATAATTGAGCTCTGGACTATGAAATTGTAAACTAAAGAATGATATTATTTCATGTTTCTATTAGAGCGTTTAGTAAATAGTCTAAATTTTGATAAAGCATTGAATGGCCATTATAATAACAATAATAATAAAAGTGTTTGCTAAACTCAAAAACTTGTAAAGAATGCAAGGCAACAGGAATCAGTTACAAATGCTAAATGTCAATCAAGAGCAAATTTTGGATATAAACGTGCATGTATTTCATGGAATTACAGCTACTGTGAAGCCGCTCCTTGGTGAAGGGAGCAAGGTGAACGATAGAACTGATGGTGTAGATGGGATAAATAAACAAAATGGTTATAATTAGACCTTGGCACTCTTTGTGCTGGATTGGTGGATTAGTGGATTGGTGTGTAAAAGTGAAAAGGTTTGTTAGTTTGTTATAATCAAGATATTTATTGTTTGTAATGTTGGCAAATTATAGAGACAATGAAACTAGAATGCTTTCATAATTTTAACCCGCATCGATGTGTAGGGCCGGTTATTGTTGAGTTGAATCGAATATTAATGCCAGCACAATTAAACGCTATAAAACCGAATAAGTTTATTATTGTCATACCCGCTAATGTTCAAGGTTTGGCACATCAAAGTGGAAATGAATAAATCAAATAAACGGAATTAATAAAAAAATTACAGCAAGGCGTGAACTAGCCAATTTCGATTGTTCAAAATAACCCGCAAAGCTTAAGAGTACATTTGACTAGCAGGCCAAAAAGTGCATTCAGCGAAGCTATTCATAGCAAATACTATTGTTGTTTAATGTGTTTTTGATGCTTGGAATTCGATACTATTATTGCGAATATGGTTGCAGCCCTGTTGTTTTGGTGACTGTTCCGGCTTTATTCTTTCTTTTATAGAATATAATGATACTTGAGGGGAAAATTGAAAAAAAAAAAAAAAAAAAAAAAAAAAAAAAGCGAAGAAAAAAAAAGAAAAAGAAGGCGGAGGAGAGGAGAGTTGTGGATTAGGGGGTTCTAGTGAAAACAGTTCAGACTTAGTGGCGATTAAAGTGAAGGTGTTCTAGTGCTTATAGTCGTATAAACGTGGTATGATTTGGATTGAGCAAGGTGTATATCAATAAATAAACCTAAAATGAATGAACGAAGAATAAATAAATAAAAGGATAATTCAACTTTCCTTTAAACCAACTCAATAATATATGTTCTTTTTTCCTAAATGCATAATTTGAGTCATAGTATCGCTTTAGATTATACGTGTGGTTATTAGGAATATATAAAGACTATAATAAATAGAGACAAACTATACGATTAAAAGACCTGTCGTTACTCATCAACCTATTTATGACAAACACACGAGTATAATTTGTGTTGATAATAGACAATTCCAGGATATACTTTCTTTTTATATATAGAAAAGACATTTACAAAGCTACACATAAAGTAGGACAATTATCGGTACAAAAGCGTTGAAGTGATTATAGTATATATTAAAGTATGGATTGGCGCCAAAATGAGGGTGGGTATAATAACCAACAAGGCTGGAATAATTTAAACAGCAACAGCAATAACACCATGAATACAGTAGCGGATAGGAATAACAGAACCCAGAGCGTGGCTGATAGAAACGGGTTTGAGAATAGAGATACTCTTTATGCAAAAAACAACCTGCCCTGGGACAGCTTAGAAAAGGAAAGCGGCAAAGTCGCCAATGAAAAGGAGCATGCTAAAGTGGATTTGGAGGAAGAGCTTGAAATCACTGCAACACGGCGGATGTGGGTGTCGCTGACGTACCTTTTCACATTCCTAATACCAGGATTTGCGCTAAGAATGTGCGGTATGCAGAGAGAGGATGTGCGAATGGCGTGGCGGGAGAAGGTGACGCTGTGCATGCTTATTGTGTTGATTTGGGCTGGAATGTTGTTTATGATTGTGGGACTTGGGTTGATTGTATGTCCCAAGCAGCAAGTGTACTCTTCAGAGGACGTTGCAGCAAATACGGATGCAAAGGGTGCCTATATATCGATGAGAGGAATTGTGTATGACATTACTCACTTTATAAATCAAAACCATGGCTTGAGCATGAACGGGGCTTCAAAAGAAACAATGCTGCAGTTTGCTGGGTTTGAAGTAAATGCCAGTTTCCCACTGGAGGTTAGGTCGGCATGTCCTAAGCTAATCTCAAAAGCAGACGACCCTGACCTCACTATGTATTTGTCAAACGAAGTGATTGACGAAGATGCCCTCAACTGGTACTCGCACAAGTCAGGGTCTCTGCCAAACTCAAAGGAGCTCATGGACCCCGAGTTTTACTGGAAGTACGTGTTGCCAAAAATGAAAACGTTTAAAAAAGGAGGACTGGTATGGGACTTTAAAAAGTTGGAGAAGCAACACAAGGACGAGGGGAGCTTTTGGAGGGTGATAAACGGAGAGGTGTTCAACCTGAACAATTACTTTTACACGTTCAGACTGCCTCAGAATACGCATTTAAAAAAATGGAAGTTCCTAAGCTCGGAGATTGAGGATATATTTGACGATGGTGGCGCAAGAGATACGGATATTACAGAGTATTGGAGCAGAATGAAGCTAGATAAACAAACAAGGAAAATCAATTACGATTGTATGAAGCAGCTGTTTTACGTAGGGAGAGTGGACACTAGGCGATCAATAACGTGTCTGTTTACAAACTATATGTTGCTTGGGTTTGCCTGTATACTGGTTGTTGTTGTTCTGGTCAAGTTTGTGGCAGCTTTGCAGTTTGGAACGAAGAAAAAACCGCTCACACCAAACAAGTTTGTGATCTGTCAGGTTCCGTGCTATACTGAGGGAGAGGATAGTATTGAAAGAACGCTAAACTCGTTGGCAGGGCTGGAGTACCCCGACAAAAGCAAGCTCCTGTTTGTGATTTGTGACGGCAATATTGTTGGAGGAGGTAACGACAGATCCACACCAAGGATTGTTTTGGATGTGTTAGGAGTGGACCCCGAGTACGACCCGCCATCACGTGAAGCACTGGCTATAGCAGAGGGCTCGCTCCAGTTCAACCAGGGAAAGGTATACTCGGGGCTATATGAGTTTGAAGGACATGTTGTTCCATTCATTGTTGTTGTAAAAGTGGGGAACCCTTACGAGACCAACAAGCCTGGAAACAGAGGAAAGAGAGATTCACAAATTCTGCTCATGGCTTTTTTAAACAAGGTTCACTTCAACCTCCCAATGACACCTCTAGAGCTAGAAATGTACCACCAAATTCGCCACATCATTGGTATTCCAATCGAATTGTTTGACTATCTGCTACAAGTTGATGCTGATACTGTTGTTGCGCCTGATTCTTTGGCTAGACTGGTGGCTGCTTGCGCCTCTGACTCGCGCATAGCTGGAATTTGCGGAGAAACGCGACTTGCCAACGAACAACGGAGCTGGATTACAATGATGCAGGTCTACGAGTACTTTATTTCGCATCACATGGCAAAGGCTTTTGAGTCTATCTTTGGTGCAGTGACATGTTTGCCTGGCTGCTTCTGTATGTACCGTTTGGTTTCAGCGCAAGGAAAGCCGCTGTTGATAGCCACAGAGATTGTAGACGCATACTCTGAAAGACACGTTGATACCCTGCACAAAAAGAATCTATTGTCTTTAGGTGAGGATAGATACCTGACCACACTGATGTTGCGTCATTTCCCCAACTTCCATCTTAAATTCACCAGAGATGCCCGTTGCGACACCATTGCGCCTGATAAATGGAGTGTGTTGATTTCCCAGCGCCGTAGATGGATTAACTCGACTGTCCACAATCTGTTTGAGCTGGTTCTGATTGATGATCTTTGCGGCTTCTGCTGTTTCTCTATGAGGTTCGTTGTGCTGCTTGATCTGTTTGGAACGCTTACCATTCCTACAGTGTTGATTTACATGATATACCTGATTTTTATCTCAGTCACAGGCTATGCAGATGTGGGTTTTATCTCTCTTATCATTATCGGTGCTGTCTATGGTTTGCAGGCCATCATCTTTATTCTTCGTCGTGAGTGGCAGCACATTGGCTGGATGATAATCTACCTTATGTGTTTTCCGCTCTGGTCCTTTGTGTTGCCTGTATACTCGTTTTGGAACTTTGACGACTTTTCGTGGGGAAATACTCGTACTGTGCTAGGCGACGGTAAGAAAAAGGTTATTGTTGAAAACGACTTTAATTTCCACGCATCCATGATCCCTCTGATGCTGTGGTCAGAGTACGAAGCTCAGCTAGTAAACCTAGGACAGCTCAACGCGCCACCACCAAACATGAACCCCAACGCCGGCCGTGTGGAAACACCAATTCCTATTGCATCACGCCCTGGCACAAGAATAGGCTCACCAGGAATATTCAACCAGCGCTCCCTAGCACCCACCCCTGTGTCTGGCATGATCTATCCAAATACCATGTCGCCAATGTCCAACAACATGTACACCAACAACCAAGCACGCGCAAACAGCATCTACGCCTCCCCCATGGGCGTAGGCCCAACCTCTACGCCAATGTACTCTGGAAACCCAGCACTATCATTGCCAAACTACCCCAACAGCACCTACCACCCACAAACTGCATCTATTTACAATAACGACTTTGGTAACGCTGATTTCCATGCTGACTATGTTTCCAAAAATATGGCTGACGAAATGAACCAAATGACCTCTCGACCTCAAACTATGCATGTTATGCTACCTTCAGACGAGCAAATAATAGAAGCAATACGAAGAATCCTTTCTGTGTCTGACCTGAACCACTCGTCTAAAAAAAGTATTAGAGAAAGACTAACCATCGAGTTTGGTGTTGACATGATTATCAGAAAAGACTTTATAGGCGAGGTCGTTGACTTGATCCTGGGTGGCCAACTATAACCTGGTTACCCTATGTATAAGCCACGACTCGATTTTTTTTTAAATAAAAAATAACAATAATAAGAAGCATACACCCGCTTCCAATTTCAAGTACAGATTTCACTAAATACCTTTTGTCTATACATTTTTAGCCGTTATTTATCATATACTCTACTTTTGATTTTAAATTTACTAGCCCAAAAATATGTTACTATGAATATATATTAATTTGCAAATATGCGTATCAAGAAAAAAAAGAGAAAAATCAGTTCCATGTTATTATATTTTCTAGTATTTAATTCACAAAAGGGACTTGGCAATGCTAACACCTAAACTGACATTTATTTCTATTGTTTTTATTTATTTCTACTGTTTTTATTTATTTCTATTGTTTCTATGTTGGTAGTCAAGTTATAACTACAAGTACTCTCAGAATAACCAAATATAGATTGAAAATCAAAGCCTCGAGCCGTCTCTAATAATAATAAGGTCAAGGGACAATTGATGTTGACATTATTTTATCGAGGAATTCGGTTTTAGTCGTTTTGCAAAGCAGTTTATCTTTCTGAGTGGTAACAAGCTGTGCTGATACTGCTAAAGATTCTTCACTCTATAGTAATAGGCCGGTCAACAGTTTTAGTTAAAAAAACATTGTACCAAAAAGCGGTCTGGGCTAAAATGACAGTGAAGTTGGTGCAAAATCGTTTGTAAAATTAGTGGTACTTACGTCAATATCGTAGTACTCTAGCCTTGACCAAGGCTCCTCGGCTATCCTCTGCCGTATCCTCGAAATGGAGTTTTCCTGCTTTCGCAGCACAGCCTCTGCCTGCGCAGACCTAACCTTCACCTAATGACAATTACCGTTTCGGTGTAATGTTAATCACCAACCCACCAGTTTGTCCAAACACTGTGCTCAATATGTACTCATGAACTTACCTGAACAGTCTTTAGCTTGTTCTTATCAGCACCCATATCCTGCTGATCCTCGTCTTCATCGCCAGACTTCTTTTGTGACAACTTTATTTTTTCGTTTAGCCGATCGAGATAGCCCAGGTTATATCGTAGCTGAGATATCTTTGACAGCGGTGTCAGGTGCAGCTCGTCTAAGTGTCATGTAATCAAGCAGGTTTGAGTTGTACCATCAGTGCTCATCCAATTGCCGCTCATACACCGATAGCAATTGGCTTGTGGAAATAAAAAGATATGCTTTATTATCAAAGTAAATTCAAAAAGCTACTCGTCCAGCTCGACTACATGCCTGCTCCATACTTACCATCATGGAACATCGCAACCATATACTTTGTCGTTAACGGCACTGGCGCTGAGGTCCAAGTCTGAACATCAAACATTTTACCCTGTGGAATATTAAGTGAGTCGCCACTATTCGCCATACCAGCTGCAAGTTTAACGCCCTTTTCTTTACTATACATAGAGTGAGATGTGTTGATTGGAATTTCCAGCTCAACCACCTGTGAGTTGGGTTTTATTCTTGCCAAACTGGGTAGCTGCTCCTGTCCCTCGATCCACTGCGAAGATTTGAGGGGATATTGAAATAGGTGCAAGTACTTTCTTAGCTTATCGTTCAAAAACACTGGGTATTTGGCTACTATCGGATCTTCAGGATCTATAAACCCTTCTGGCACCCCTTCGCTTATTTCAACTTCAGGCTTTTCCGCAGAAGATTGATCGACTACTGTGTTGTTTATATCATAATGACCTGACTCTGGCTCAATCTCTTCATTTTCCGGTTTAGATCCTTGTAATTCTCCTGAATCCAAACCTTGCGCGTCTTCGACATGCTCATTTTTGATTAATACTTTATCCTCTGGTTCAGAATTTATATTCTCATCAACGTCCATTTCCGTCTTTATTATGATATCTTCTTCCTCGTCCTCTTCCGCCTTAATTCTTCTTACTGCTCTTTTGCTCATCCTGTCTCTTATTCCAATTGTCGTTTAAAATCAAATATTTGTTGTGATCGGAAAATTTGCTTTGCTAGAATAAAGGATCCAAATGAATAACGGATGGTTTTATCTAGAAAGGACTTTGATGTCGTTTGGCTTGTTTGATTTTGATTTAGCTGATTTTGACAAATTGTTTCTTTTTATTTCTTTAAAAGCAAAATTCTAGAAGAAAAAAAAACTCGGATTATTAAAACCTCGATCGAATCAAAAATGTTTGAATTGTACCCTTTTTTTCTGTATTTGCTTTGTTTTTTTTTACTTTTTTTTTACTTCATTTTTTTAGTAAATTATTGATTTTTTTTGGACCCTCTGATGGCTTTTTTTTTATTGAAATACCATTGCCTTTTTTTCACTTTTAATTTCACAAACTAATAACTATGGTTTATTAAAATACAGAGTTAAATCACTAAAATTGAATTATTGATTTCAATATTAAAAAAACAATTAATAATTGGATGGTGAATGGCGAATAGGAGAGGTGGAATTATTTACCAGAAAACTAAAAACAATATATAAAACAACTTGTACAGGAACTTGGATTGCCATTAGCAATAAAACTAGCAAACTTAATGTTCATATTTTTCACACTCGAAATTTTAAAATTTTAAAACTAGGCACTGCTACCTAAACTGCACCTTGCTACCTAAATCGGATCCTGTTTATGGCGTTTAGTGCTTTTCGCAAAAAACCATCATCTGTATCGCTGCTGTCTGTACCACGTTCAGGTAATATAACGTTGCTTTGGGGCTGAATAAAGTTTTCTGCCTCGTTATTGTAATGTGGAATCCTAGGTGGACTTGTAGTATCGCTTTGACGATCTACTCCAACAATCTTCTCTTCGTCCATTTTTTTTACATTAAATTTACAATAAGGGCATAATGCTGACTTTTGCAAAAGCCAGCTGTCAACACAATCAACGTGATATCGGTGACCACATGGCAGCAACCTTATCTTAACACCAACGCCAAGCTCGTCCAGGCAAATAGCACAGATGTTAGTCACGGTTTTGCTGTTAAATATAATTGAATTGTCTTTTTTACACCCTACTTCAGGATCTGCACCAACTTCAGGCTTTGGGACTCTCTCGTCTGGTATGAAAATGTCTATCTTTTCATCAGAAACACCCAGGTCCATCTCTTTTACATATTTGCTAAGATCTATATATGAGTATATTTTGCTTGAATTATGGTCGATTAAATCCACCGAGGACTTGTCTATATGCTTGTAGTCAACCAAGCTTCTTGCTTTAGCAGGCGAGTCTGCCTGGGATTTTATAACATAAAGCCTGTCATTGAGATTCAAGTAACTCGAAGTGTATCCCCCACTCTTTGGCTTAACCATGCTTTCGTTTTTGAGTGTATCTATGTCAGGCAATGACGACGTTTCCTCAGGACTTATCACATATGTCGGCAGCCTTTCTAGCTCTCTAACAGTCAATACCTCCAAAGCACTTCTAGAATTTTCTGCTGGTTCGTATTCGAGAAATCGAGACTGTGGGTTTGCACCAGTATACTTGAACAATACTAACCAGTCGATGATTAAATAGCAATATAATATCGTTGTTACAATACTGGTAAACTTTTAATCAATAACTAAAACAAATAAATAAACAAATCGCCAAGTTAAAAAAAAGCACTTGTTCATAAATAAAAATAGATTACTAACCTACGGCGGCTGTGGTTTTAGATATATGTAGTTCAGATATTAGAATAATAAAACCAAGTGGTAACCAGGGTATATAATGGGGTTTTCAGTATGTTTTATCAACAGTTGAAATGTGTGGATCAAAGCTTTGTATATATAATAAACACATACCTGTACAAATGAAAAACACCGTTATTATTGCCAGCAGTATAAACAGTCTGTTGTCGCTAGAAGGTGGACCCGGGGCCGGCATATTACCATTAGCATCCCTACGAACGTGCGTATTTGCGAAAGTATATTCTGCGCTGTTATTCACTGGTTAATACATGAATCATTCGAAATTACTTTGTAAATAATCAGACTTGCCAAACCGCGTTTATATTACTAGCCTTTTTGATATTATATATTATTCAGCTTACATATTAGTTTGCTATATAACTCGGTCGAACTTGTAGATATATAAATTGGCTTAACAGTATTAATAAGACTTTGGAAATAAAATTAAAAGAGAATCAGGTAGTAGCAGACCTTATTTAGGAATGGTATTGCTAAAACTACACTGATATATTGGGAATTCGATCTCAAGTACCAATATTGGTTGTATAATATGCGCATCCACCTTTTCGGCTTTGCAAGCACACCTAGTAAATTTTTTATATTAAAAGCGCCATTATACTTGCGGCATGTTAAATTCTTTGATATCAATTATATCTTTGTTTTAAACTTTGCCAAAGTCACTAACTGACTATATTGCACTGTATATGCTATTTTGTCTATTTTGTTTTTTTATTGATTTTTTTTTACATGTAATTTTGTTCACTGACGCTTGACACTAAACAAGTTTACAATCAAGTAATGGGAAGGTATTCTGTCCATTATTAATAATTAGTATATTCGTTGACTTTTTAATTAAAATTCTTCATCCATGGCAGATGTGAATATATCATGTGTAAATTAATCAAAAGAGTGTGGAGAGATTTGTCTGATGCATGTTTTACACATCTTACGATTTTCTATTCACTTTTAATTTTCAAGAATTAATCAAGTCAGTTATTCCTCACTCTCTTAGGTAACTAGTGGGTGTTATGATAAACATGCATGCTATTTGCAAATAGCGATACAAAGAAAGCCAAACACGCTGTATTTTGTACATTTGATAACCAAAAGTGTGCCATATCTGTCCCAACATGCTAAAAGGACTGTGTGCATTGCTGTTATAGGGTAGGTGTATATCTGCCAGAAAAAAGCGCGAAAAGCATGAAATGGCGACTATTTAGACGCAAATATATTCTAGTTTCCAGAAAACTTTTTTTAAAAAAAGTTAAAAAATATGTTTTGTTGTGTTGATTATGTTGCCAATAAATCATATAAACAATAATAAATAAATAAATATAACGAAGGAAAGAAATAAGTTAGAAAATACAAATAAAAGCTTTATAATTGATATTTTGGTAGGATATTTCTTAATGGTATCTTTTAGCTGATTGTATAAGCTGGATTGGTTAAAGTGCTTGGCTAGCTTAGTTTAGCCACATGCTGGTTGAGACCACCCACTAGCAGTCAAAAACAAGGTCAAGGACAAGTAAAATCAACAATGTCAGAGCAAGATGAGTTGGTGCTACGTTGTCTTTCAACCCAAAAATTAGATACCATTGCAGCTGAATAAAACAAATTCTAAAAATTAAAATTAAAAGTCATTGGTGTTGAACGGAACTAAATTGGAAACATTATAGCTTTTGATTGATGGTGACGAACACATATCATGCGACAGGAATTTGGATATCAGTCCAATTTTCAGCAAGGCGTCCATACGTCCATACCGTCACATGAATAAAATGGTTTGCGTATAAACGCTGGATTTATGTATGTAGAAATGGAAAATGTATTAAAAGACCAAAGTGGATTTATCGCAGCATTTGACAAGGTTCTTTTATAACAAAGTATAAAAGCTGAAGCAAATTTGATTTAAACGGAAAAAAATAAAATACAGCCAATTCAGTAATAAAAAAAAGAGTAAGACTAGTTGCGTGACATTTTATTATGTTGCTATGACGTAAACCCAATATTAACTTGACAAAGAGGCTATTTCCGATGTTTTTTTTGTGTCTGTGTAATGAAATGAGGGCAATAACAGTAATCGTTATTTATGATACTGTCAGAATGTTGCAATAAGTCATATTTGACGTAGAAAACCATGTCACTTTGGATTCAAACTTCTGGAACATAAATACAATCTTGTTAGAATAAACGGTACTTACTCCTGTTACATTTGAACTGTAAGATGTGACAAACAAGATGGACGTATATAATCAAGCCGACCGATATAAATATATTTGCTATAGACTAAACGTTACATGTTCCCAACGTAGATATTTATGAAGTCGGTCACTCCAAACGTTACGTAGACCAAGTCCACTTTTTAGACCTTGGATTCATTGTCAAAGCAAGCTTTTTAGCTTTAAATAATACACTTTCATGAACTCAACCTTTTGTTTTTAGATTACCACTATTTACAATCCATGAAATGCTCTCACCTTCGACTCTGCTCAGGAAATAAGGTAAACCTAAGCTGTGTGGAAATAAAATATATCCTAATCTGTAACATTAAAGCCATAGGGGCTGTTGTTACATGTTGACAAATAGAAAGCAATGACATACCAGTCTACAAGATCCAAACACTTACGGCTAAATAAAAGGCAACAATGGGAATAATACACATTAAGTATCAACCCTAGTGTTACTTTCTTTTAATTTTATCAACGACTTTGCCGCATTACTAATTGTCCAAATTAGGTAAAAAATTACACACGAAACAAGTGTTATACAAATAGAAAAGTATAACCAGTCCACTCTAAAGCGATGTCAGGTCAAACATATTTCCACCAAACACAACACAGTTCATTGCAAATTAAAAAAAATGTGTAGGAAATCAAGTCAAGAAGGAAAAAGGAAGACATGAAAAAAGAAAAAGCCTCAAAGAAACATGTGAATGATCTAAAGTTAAAGTCGGGTTTCATTACAAATTCGATACCACGAGTTAAAAAAAATCTAGAACACCATTGGGTGAAAACAGGTACACTGTAGGTAAAGACTAAAGTACCATAGGAAGCTGGTGATAATAGCCAACAAGTAATACAAGAGCGGAAAAAAGTAGAAAATCGATAAAGCTTCATGTAAATAAAAATAGATTGAGGAATCTCAATAACAATAGAAATAAACAAATAGAGGAGGTGACAAAAAAAGATATAGCTTCAGGATTGAATTTTCTAAAGGAAATAATTCCTTAAAACACGACTTTCTTTGCTTTGGCAATTTGGGAAATAAATAAATCAGTAACTGAAAAAAAACTTATCGGATATAAATTTAGACGAAAGGGTACTTTTCAACCGTTGGAAAGCAAATTTAAAAAGCCTGGTAATTCAAGAATAATCAATGAGAAAAAATTAGAGAACAAAAAAATGTGTCAAAATCAAATGTCAGTGGTTTGTTTTTGAGCCAGGTTAAGACCTTAGTAAAGATAAAATAATATTTCGACCAACAGACCCCCTAAATCCAAAGGTGGATTAACTCCAACTAAATAGTCACTATTTTACACTATAATATTATTCAGAACTTTTCACATTTATTAATGCTCGTGTTAATAAATTTCAATAAAAAAAATAGATAAATTTCAATAATAATAAAAAATAGGCGAATTCCAATAACAATTAAAAGCAAAGGAAGAGGTAAAGTGGATACGCAATTACAAATTAAGCGAGCTAAATTATCCGTGAATCTAACACGCAAAATGAGTTAAAATTGAGCCTGTTGGCTTAAATTGATATAGATAGATCCATTAACAGTTAAAGATACGTATAGATTACCAGCAATTTGAGACGGCCAATAAAACTATTTGTAGAATCCAACTATTTCTGGTTAGCAAATTAAGTTTAAAATATAGCGGAATTAAAGTTGGAATGGTTTTTACGGATTACTCTAAAAATGGTATTGCAAATAACGAGATGAAACAAAGGCAAAGGTACCAACCAAAGCGCCGAATAAATACCCTACCTTTGGTCTTGTATTTTTTCCAGAGTTTATTATCAACAAATGTTCCTCAATTGGGCTGTGCATATATAGCCGTTATTTGGAAATGCAAAACCCCGCTTTATCACTTCAATAAGAAAACTAACCCCCCTCCGCTATAGCTAGACAAAATTCTAGAAATAAAGATAGAGCACAGATAATATGAAGCTATTGATCAACCCATTTTCTAACACAAAAAAATGGTAAAAGAAAAGTAACCACCCCGCATCAAGATGGCTTTAACGACGGCTTATTATTAGTAAGATCAAATAGCTTGCATTAGAATCTGAAAAAAAACACTCACATCTTGAAATATCAGTTGAACTTTACATAATATTCAAATACACGGCAGCAAAATCAATGGAGAACAGAGACAAATATGGATGAACCAATGACACACCAATGCCATCTACTCCTGTTGATGTAAGTCGGGGCCAATGATCTATGCGACAAATCCATTGTTAATACAGTGTATGGAGGGTATACCGAGTGACGAGCTTACAGGCAGGCAAGAAAAAAAACCCTGTTGATACATCCAATATTGATATCGATATCGATACCAGGGGACTGTGGCTTTGTGTAAATTGACAGTGTTGAATACCTTGGTTTTACGATCAGCAAAACCTGATGTAATTTCCGTATTCCTTCTGTTTGTCAATAGCGTGTTAACTTGCTAAAACCCAACATCAAAGAGTTCAAGCTCCCGTTTCGTTTATTGCTGCCTTGAGGAACTTTTTCTGGCAACATTGAAAGGAAAAGCTGTCAACTTTTGCCTTTTCTTTTCAAGCCTTTTTCAAACCTGAATATTATTGTTACTATTGGTGCTTCTCAATTTTGAAAAAAAGTTTGGTTAAAGAATTTCATGTTATTCTTTGAAATGGTTTAAACCGATAATTGCAATTGATTTGGTGGATTATTTTTGCTAATAAAATGTAATATTTACTTTTAAGTAAAAGTTTATAAATGAGTGGTTAGCTGGGCTTTTAAAGTTATAAAATATAATGTATGAATTTATTTATTTTTTATTGAAATTTTATGAATTTATTTTATTTTATTTTGTTTTGTTTTGTTTTATTTTTATTTTGTTCTGTTTTATTTTAATTTGTTTAATGATTTAATGGCAACAGAATCAGCGTTAATATAACATTATGATTTCAAATTCAATATAATAATAAATTGCAGTTTCAATAGTTATGGAATTGTTCCAAAACGGATAAATTAAAAAAGTAACTCAAACACCAACATTAAAAAAAGTAACTCAGATGTAACCATACTGACCAGTAAATACAGTTTGACTACAATTGAATAATTGTTTTATAAAATAAACCAACATTAATAATTGAATTAGAATTTTTTTTTTGTTGCACCACAAATTTAACATATAATATTTCTAGGTTATAGAATTAGAATGGAAAAAAGACAGAATAGTTTTAACTGTTATTATTTGCAAAATGCATCGAGTATTACAGTGCAGCTACCTTGTAAATTGGTGGAAAGTTTTCCTACATTTGAACTTTTTTCTTTGTCAATTAGGGCTTTAAAGGAAGGCGATAGATTAAATTTCGTCAATTTGGAACTTCATTGGCGAACTTTGCTTTTGGGTTAATCAGAAAGGAGTCATGTGTAAAGAAAATAAATTATAAACATGGTGTTGGTTAAAAAGATATGGAACGAAACTGAAAACTTTTGAAAAGTAAAGGAAAATAAGGTCGCCATGTTTTTAAACTGGCCGAGAAAACAAACATAGCAGTCTATACCCGAAGTCTAACCTCCCCCCCCTTTTCTGCCAATGTTCTGGATTTTAAGCATATAAATTGTGCTAACGGCTTGCTAAGTTTATTTTCCAATTTCCAAGTCGGTTTCAAGTGCAGTAGCTATGTTTTGAGACCGGCTTTATTTAACATGGATACCACACCGCTAAGCACTCGTTGTCATGTTGATCAACTGAGGTCTGTGTGTTGGCGTCTTTTGGGTCGACAAAGAAAAAATTCATTGCGTTGAATATGTAGTGGTTCATAAAAAAATGATTATAAACCTGATTCAGCTTTACAAATCCTCTATAAAAATAAATTGGTTGAGTAATCTATAAAAATAGCCAACAAAGATGACAATTAAAATTTCAACATAAAAAAAACAGCTATTTGGTGTTCAAGTTGGGGCGGTTACAAATATCGCTGGTTGCCGCACAAAATATGTAAAAAAAAAAGTTTAATGTTTCAGAACTAGACTTGAAAAAAAAAGCCAATGTATTTCAGCTTACCTAAGCTAAATTAACGTGATGGGATTTGAAGGTTGGGTGTTTTCCAGAGGTAACAAACTAACTACGCCAGTTTAATTGGAACACAACAAATGCTGTTGATTTATTAGGCATTAAAGTATGTCATAAAGTAGAATATATGGAAGGATAATTGGTATGGAGTTTTAACCTGTTAGCTTATCTAATACAGGAGTAAAGACAACCTATTTTTGTGATAACAGTTAGTATACTTCCTCATGTAAATCAAAATTAAACTGTCTATGGAAATAAGCCGAACTGTATTTAGAAAGAAAAGACAGGAAAGAACAACAAAAGACGTCTTATTTTTGGTATAAAAGGCATGGGTATTTCAGCGGGCCATTTGCATATCAGGTTCAGTCTTTTTGCTTCATCAAGCCTGTTAAATATTTTTTATTACACTATACAAACTTAATATTAACCACCAACTAATCTAATATATACAATCAAGCATTTTCTAGCCATGAGTGATTCTAAATCAATTAAAGAGGAGGGAGAGAAGATCCAGGTCAATGAGGAGATGGTATTGACCGAGAGAGAGCAACTAGTAGTCAAAAACTACTTGAAGAAGGTTGATATCCGTATCATCCCTATCTTCTCGCTCATTTATCTCTTGGCTGTCATGGATCGTGCCAACATTGGTGCTGCCTTGGTCAATGGTATTGTTTCAGCTCTGAGCCTTACATCAGCCCAACAAGCAAACGCAACCGTATTTTTCTTTGTAGCTTATATTATCTGTGAAAGTAAGTATTTAAAGTTGAATAGTCATTTAAACAAGGTCTTAATATCATCTCAACAGGAATAGTACATATTTATACTCAACTTACTAACGATTTCAAATGATTAACGTGTAGCCCCTTCAAACATCCTGCTCAAGAAATTCAGACCAAGTGTCTGGTTCTCATTCATCATCGTTTCCTGGTCAGTTACCTGTGTCATCATGACATGGGCCAACTCTGCTACTTACCTTCTAGTTGCCAGAACCATTCTTGGAGCCTTTGAATCCGGTCTAACGCCAGGAGTTGTTGGATACATGCCATACTGGTATGTCCGTTCAGAAATTGGATTCCGTATGTCTTTGTTCTTTGCTGCTGGTACAATGTCCGGTGTGATTGGTGGTGTTGCTGCTTTTGGTCTTGTCCAAGTCAAAATCCCAGGAATCCAACCATATGCCGCTATCTTCCTTATCGAAGGTCTTGTCTCAGTTGTTGTCGGTGTTGCCGCCTACTTCCTTATTGTCGATTACCCTGATACCGCCAAATTCTTCACTCCAGAGGAACGTGAACTCTGCTTGCGTAGAGTCCGTAATGATCAAGGTTTGGGTTCAAAAACCAAGATGACATTCAGCCAAGCCATGTCCGCCTTGTTGGACTGGAAGATGTGGGTGTATGCCGTTATGTTCTACTGTGTAAATGTAAGTGGGGTAACACTTGGTGTGTTCAGTGCACCTATTATCAAGGGTATGGGTTACACTAGTATTCAAGCCACTCTGATGTCTTCAATTCCAAGTCTTGCAGGATTCTTTGGTCAAATTTTGAGTGGATTCACCATGGCAAGATTCCCACTGTGGTTGAACTCTGCCGTATATGCTGCAATCGCAGTTGTTGGGTTCGCAATTGTTGGATTTGCTGATATTTCCAACCCAGCTAAGCTCGCATGTTTGGCCGTCTGTGGATTCGGAACATTCCCTAACATCCCTGTCATTGCCACATGGATGTCTGTAAACATGGGTGGTATCTCCAAGCGTATGATTGCCTCAGCCATGACAGTCTCGTTCGGTGGTATTGCAGGAGCAACCACCGCCAAGTTCTTTACCACTGCCGAAGCACCAAAGTATGTCTCAGGAAACACTGTAAACTTGGCTGTACTCTGCGTCATCATTGCTTGCGCAGTTCTCTTTAAGATTTTCTACATTTACGAAAACAACCGCCGTGATAACAACCCAGAAGATGTCTCGCATCTTTCCGAAATTGAACAACGTAACCTTAACGACAAGCACCCACAATTCAGATACAGATCATAAATACTTTGTTGTTTATTTGTTAGATTAAATCTCATTTAAATAATATTAATTTATTGGTTATTTTTAACATGCGTTTAAATTAAAACCTAAATAATTTCAAAAATATTAATGAGCACACTAAATATGTAAACAAGTGAAGAATAAACATGGTTGTTGGAAAAAAAGCCAATTTGTAAATGCCGAATTCACCGAATATTTGCCCAATATGTCTTAAAGGAATTCTATAAACAGTTAAAGTGTACACTGGTCAGTGGAGCAACTGGACGGGGCTACAACTGATCTACCCAGATTACAAAAGGGGATTAGATATCCTAGCAAGAATCAGAATAGAGCAGTATTGGACTGCAGAAAGATACGCCCATACTGGAGTTATTAGCCATGATTATACAAAAAAAAATGCTCCTGGGAGAGGAGTTAAAACAACCAACCGCCAAGATTCTCAAGAATCCTGACACCCTCAGCGCCAAGAAGATGCTGGCAACAGCGTCGTTTTTGGAGGCCATCCACAAACCCCGTTACTTGATCCTGTCTAGGCTTAAAGTAGCACCAATCTCCCTGAACCAATGCCCATCGGGTACGGACGAACTAATTGATCGAAGGGGTGTTGGCTAATAGAGTCATTTAACATATCAAAATAGCACAGTGTTTTATAGTATTTTTTTGGTATTGTTTAATATTTTATGTTTTGTTGTGTTGATTCTGTTACCAATGAACTATATGAAATAATAAAAATAAAGTTTAAATAATAGTGATGATGTGTAAATCAGATTTATAATCCAAGTGCATGTGGCTGAAGCTAACTATAGTTACTGTTGCAAGTTGGTTCGAAATGTTGTCAAAGGCAGCAAAAAAATAATGATAATAAAAGCGGAGTTATGTTTGGGTCAGCCCATTATCCACAAAGTGAAAAACTCTTTTGATTTGAAAATCAAAACAAAATCAGCTTAAAGGAGTAAAATGAAAATATTCAATTAGCTGAATTGTGGTTTTTTTTTTCTTTTTTGAATTGTGGTTTTAAAAAGTGTTTATTAAGAAAGAAAAGGCTGCTAAATATCCCAACTAAATCAACGTGAAAAGTTAAATAAAAACAGTGAAAAGTGCAAGTTAGCTGGATAGTTGATTTTTAAAAAATTTAGACAGCCCATTTCCTTCCTTTTTCTTTTTCCTTTCAACAAGTAACAGGCAAATTGAACATTTGGCTGCTACAACTTTGCACTTGGCTTTAAAACAGGCTAGACTATTTTTTTGAATAATAAAGTACAAAGATAAATATTGCATTAAAACAATTAAAAAAAAGGAACTAAAAAGACTCTTTTATCCGAAATCCACTTGAATTGGCTAAACTATTAGCTAAAATATTTAAACGGCCAATAAAACCAGATTAAAAAGAAAGATTATGGAGAATAAATAGTAGCTTTGTTTATGATTGCGATAAATGCAACATGATCAAATGGGTAATGAAAATAGCCAAATAGGAGCCCAATTATGGAAGTTTTGATCACTGATTTAAAACGATTTGATAAAGCTGAGGAATTAGTGCAGTTTAATGATTTATCAAATAGTGGCGAAATAAAATAAGGCGAGATAAAAGCCAAAAAGAGTAAACAATATTAGTGAATAAAACAAACAAACGGGTAAACAAAAACAAAGACCGAAATACAAGAGTTAAAAGCGATGATGGTGTTGAAATGTTCGTTCTTTTAAGTTTATTTTTATTTAAAAAAAGCATTCATGAATTGAAAGTCAGAAGTGAGATGAAAAATGTATGAAATGATAGACTTGGATTTGATAAAGCATAGTTTAATTTTTTTTTTTGTCCGTATCTCAAGTTTATAGTTAAAAATTACTGCAAGCCTCAAAATTTGATCGATTAATAAAAAAAAAAGCACCAAACGAGTTATTCTTACATTAATTATAGGTATCTGCAAGCCTAAAACTCAAAATAAAATAAAAATAAAAGTGGTGGAAAGAGGAAGGTGGCAAAAAAAAAACACATACTTATTTGCAAAAGTTTCAAGATAGTTGCTTTTGTTTTAAATATTAGAAATATATGTTGGTCAATAAACCAGAATTAAATAATTTAAATTCAGTGAATTAGTCAAACAAGGGAATAGCAGAGCGCGGCATAAATAGCAAAGTGTATCTTTGGAGAAAAATAGTAAACATGCCCAACATTAAGCGTATTTTCCAGAAAGTGAAGAGCAAAACCACAAGCACGAGCAAGGTGGTGCCAATATCGATATTGAGAATATCGGGGAATGAAGAGGGACCAGGGGGAATAAATGGACCGCAGGGCAATGTTAACATGCAGACGAGTTCAGCGGGAACACCAAACCCAGGTTCAAACACTGATTCGCAAGTGTTGATTCAAAGAGACAACCAACAAGGGGCGTTGGTGTTGTCAAACGTAGAAAACAATGCGCCATTTTACAAGAACCTGCAGCTGAACCAAGGCTCAATATGTTCGTATATAGGGACGGGAGACTCGAACGACTTGATAATACATCGGTTGAAGGGGTGGCAGCATTTGGTTGAGAATTATTCGGTTTACTTTAGGGAGTTGGTTAATGTTCAAAAGGAGTTGGTGGGTGTTTACGACAAGGCGGCAAACTCGCTGGCAATACCTATTTCAGAGGAGTATATGTTTGTGCCAGTGGGATCAAATGGAATTCATGACGCAGCAAAGAACATGAATTCGTACTTGTCAACAACAGTAAAGACGCAATCAAGAAAAAAGGCGACGATTATGGAGAACACACTGCAGAGTCTTGATGTGATAATTCAAGACATAAAGACGCAGGTGGAGAACTACAAGTTGCTGGTTAGTCCATTGTATACCAACCTGATGACACTTAGAGGACTGATTGAAGAGGGGGAAAAGGACCTTAAGTTGGCACTTGAGCTATCAAGGGTTGAGAAGTCGGCTAGCAAGATGAATGATCCGTTTTTGATTAATTTTGGGCTGAAAAGACATATCACCCATGTTGTGGAGCTTGAGAACGCGTTGTGCAAAACGGTCAACACATCGGTGTCCAAAATTGAGAGCTGGGAGAAGACGATTTTGTTTAGACTGAACTCAGCGATGATGATATATTTGAGATACGAAAGTGAGTCGAGCTCAGAGGTTGAACGGCACTCGATGGCTATTCAGCAACAGTTTGCGCAAATGGATTTGGAGAAGGAAACAAGAGAGTTTAGCAACAGATTCTCTCAGTACATCAAAGAGCCACAGGGGTGCGATGGAAAAGCAACAGTTGCAAATTATCCAATGGAGATCCTAAGAAACCCACTGCTAACGATTGTGAAGCAAGGGTATATTAGCAGAGAGTTGAACAACATAGTTCCAAGCAAGATTATGGCGACAAAGGTGGTGAAGACGTTTGCAGTGATATCGGCAGCAGGGTTTATGCACTGCTTTGATGTTTCTGGAGGGGTTCCAAAGCAAACACCTGATGTGTCATTCCATCTTGCATCGGCAGCGGTGGTGGAAAACAGCAATCGACCAGAAAGACAATTCCAACTGGCGATAACAAGGGGGTCGGCAAAAGGCAGAGGGACAAAGATGTGGACAAAGTTTGTGTTTATAGCAGCTAGCCATGCTGAGGTTGTGGACTGGACGGACAAGATCAAGTACTGGTCAGTGGTAGACCACGATCTGTTGTTTTCAAACGAGGAGGTGGCCGAGAGCTATTTGGAGTTTGGACTGGGCCGCAATGCGTACATGTTGCCACCAATTTCAACCAGCCAAAACGCATTGGAGCCAAACATGCAGCTGGCAATAACCGAGCAGTCGCATGCACAAATGGGGCCAGGTGCAGGAGGGCAGTACAGGTCGATTGGACATGCTAGCGGAGTAGCGATGAGCTCGAATAATGCAGCTGAGCCATCAATAAAATCACCATCAGAAATAATCAACCCACACGGCAACGAGATGTTTGCAAACCCGCAGATTCTTGGGTACAATAACGGGGCACCGCCACCACTGTTCTTGGTTCAAAACCCAGACGGAAGCATGTCGCTTTCAGCAAATGGAAACATGATTCCAGCGGGACAAGCGCCCGGACAAATGTCAATGACAATGCCAATACCAGCACAATTTGCACAATACTCGCACCAACAGGTTGCAAATACTGGTGCGCAGGAAACAGCCCAAAACATTTCGAGCCACCACACTGAACTTAGCCAAAATTATGCGGCTACAAACAAAAGTGCAAACGGACATGGCCAAACCGGCGAAGGGGCGGGTGGCATTGGGCTAGACAACAATGCCACCGGGATGTCGGCAAGAACAACGTCTCGGTCATACAACCCAAACACAACAACCGACCAAGGATCCCCAGCAGACGGCGGAAACGAAGCTAAAACCCCTGTGTCTTTAACATCAACACCCAAGACTCTATCAGGGAGCACACACACCGAGTCCAAAAAACAGGCTGGGTCAAGCAGCAACCTGAACGCCTCAAACCTAGCCGCCCCAGAAAATGGCGCTACAAAATTCTACTCACCTGAACCATATGTTTCTGGGTTTGGCTCACCAGCTGCCGCATCAATAGTTGCAAACTTCCCCCAACTCAACCAAATGAACTCCAGCAATAAAACTATGGGCTTCCAACCAAACACCGAAAACAAGTTCAAAAAGTCCAACAAGTCCAGCAGCCAAAGCATCAAGTCGTATGTCTCTGATACCGCCGACGAAGAAAACGGTAACAGCGTGAATGTCAATACTGGATTGGTCGGAACACCCTTCCACAACTTTCCCCCTGGTGTAATCATCGGGTCTCCCGTTACTCAGCTCCCACCTGGTGCTGTTATCTACCGACCATAAGAAAGATAAAAAAAAAAAAAAAAAAACATGGAAACATTCATGAAATTTTCAAAGCATCTTTTAAGCTATTGACTTTTAAAGGCGGCCTTGGTATAGCAATCTTTTTGTTTACTTGTTTGTTTATTTATTTATTTAATATCAGTATTTTTAACCCTTTTGATTTACTCCATTTATAAAACATAATGTTATTCAAAGTCAACTAGTAAAAATAAAATAATAAAAGTGAAATTTTGGAATTTGTGGTTGTATTAATGTTTTATGAAAGAATAAAATAGTATGTATAATTAAAGAAAATATAAAATTATGGAAGAATAGAAGGAAAATGGTGCATGGGATAGTTTGCCACCTATTGCGAATTCTTGTACTCTTTTCTCACTCACCGCACACACGCTTGTATTTGGATTTATTGTGGTGTAGGTTTGTTGATTTGGCTCTTCAAAGCCTCTAAATCAAAGTTGTGCCTTCTTTGTTTAGGTCTACCAATAGAGCCAACAGATGAGTCATTCGCGGGTTTTGAATCGGAGTTAGCATCGGATTCATCGCCAAGTTTATCATTAAGATTGGCAGACGAGGGAGTTGATTTCTTGTCGAGCAAGTTCTGGAAAAAGCTGCTCAGAACTTCGGACGGCTTGGCAGACGAGTCCTTAACAAAGGATGGTTTTTTAGTAATTCCTGCAATTTGTGAGGTAGTCGAATTGAGGTCGGGAGACGTTGGGATTGAAGATATGTTTGAGGACCTTTGGGTTCTCGTCCCCAGTAATGAATTTGACCGAGCACTATCATTAGATGAACTTTTTGGGTCTGCGCTTACTTTAAACCCTTTCCGAGCACTCGTAGCATCTAATATAATATATATAAAATTTAATATATAATTTATAAAAATGTAAATTAAATTATAAATAAACAAGACTAACCTTCGGGAGTTTCAGACTTTTTAAAGAGGTCGTCACGATCGACTTGGCGTTCATTGGTGTTAGGGGATGTTGATTGGGCAGCTGGAGACATGGCAGTTGAGAGAAGACCTTCACTTGAGCCATACCTTGCCTGGGTTGCATCCCAGCTGGCAGGCATGTTGGGGTTCTGGGAAGCAAAGCGGGCAGACCGGAGAGGTTTTTCAGAGTAGTCCTCGGTATCAGCGCGGGACTGCTGGTCTTCGTACAGTTTTTGCAAAAACGACTGCTCGCTGACCAGGGCAGTTACGGAGTTACTGGGGTTTAGGCCATCAATGAGGTTTGGGTTGATTGTGTTTGAGATCCCAAGATCACCAACGTTGTATGTAGGAGGGTTTATGACCTTTGCAAACAGTTTTAGTAGACTTTTGTTTGTTTCCAAGTTTTGCTGGTCCATTTTTACATCAACACCCACGTCTACATTTACATTTACATTTACATCTACATTTGTTTCTGCATCTACATCTACATCTACATCTAAGTCTACACCTGTGTCCAACTCCATGTTTGATGACTCGGCTGATGCTGCCAGATTTGCTGACTTTTGTGCACCAATAATGATTTTGTCTAGATTGTACCTTGCGTTGTTGGCTGGGTCTGATAGCAGCTCCATCAACCGCGAGGCATATTTTCGGTACCTCAGTGAGTCGTATTTCCACGAACTCAGGCTGTCTTCGATCTGGAATCCTTCCCTCAAAAACAAAATCTTTGCCTTTGAATCCCATCCCGATGGTACCCGGACAGTATCCCTCTCAATCACCTGTGCTCTTAGCCGGAATGGATACCTGCTTTTTACATTCTGCCCTCCTGGATTGTTCATGTATCTTTCTGTCCTATTGTTTTCTCTCTTTGTATTCCTTTTCTTTTCATTCTCAATCTCATTCTCATCTTCATTTCCATTTTCCTTTTCTTTCTTTTTTCCCGTCATTTCCTCTTCTTCCTCCTCAACTTCCATTTCATCCTCTCCATGCTTATCTCCAAAGTTGGCTTCCTTGCTTAGCTTTATCTCGTTAACCAATTCCCTGCGGTTCAGCAATCTATGCATTAGGTAATGCCTAAGCTCTGCGTATGTTGCTGGCCGTGCCAAAGATGTGTAGAAAAGTGCCGCTCCATCTATTTCGTTTCAAATTCGCCAATCATCCATTTATACTCTCAACCATTTCGCCATTGAATTATTATATCTCTATAGCATACCATATCTTTACTATTCTTCTTCACTTTATACAATAGTTTGAATCTTAGTCTTACAATGTAGGCAAATCGTTCTCAACGTCTGTTGGATATAATCAAAGTCCTCCTCGCTGAATCTACGCTCACTCTCTAGCTTAATCATTGCGTCCGACTAAATTCCATCAACAAATTATATCCACCAAACACATTATATTATACCATATTTTATTCCAATTTTATTCTAATTTTACTCCAACCAAATTTAATATCCAACCAAATTTACTCAATTTATTCGACTTACCTTTGTACAAACCACAATCAACGGAATTCCAATGTTAGACTCCAGCACTCCCTTCTCTAGCGGAAGCATCACATCTAAATCTTCACTTTTTTTGGCTGTTGATCCTTGCTCCCTAACCGACTCCCCGTTTTCTCCAACCGTTATTTCTGCTGGCTCAGAGTATTTTTGCAAAAAGTTCTCCACTAATTGTATTATACACAGTTATATTTTAACATTTAAACAATATTCACCACCACTACCACCACTACCATTTTTTCTTTATCTATACTACTACCTCCTCGCTTATCAGTAGTTTATACTACCATCACTCATCTCATTTTTACAACCTCTAATAATATAAACTTACATTCTTCTGCCCCCCAGTACACCAGATCTCTGCCTTTTTTCTCCTTCGACACATTGTCAATCGCATCTTTTAAAACATCAATCCATCTCAGCAACGACCGTACAAACCGCCAAGGCTGTGTCCAGTCCAAAACCACTATCGCTGCCGTGTCTAGTAAATTCTGCGAGTTTATCGCATACTTCAACAACTCTCTATCCCCTGCTTGGTCTGACGCAAATTGATATATCCCAAGCCGCGATATCGTCTCTATTTACACACCCAAAGCTTGAAATTTACTCTCTGCGACCCCTTGTTCTTTTTCACTATGCAAACTACCATATACATATGTATATGTATACCACATACCTTCGTTGTCCTCATCTTGCACATCCATGCACACGTACGAAAGTCCTAGGTCGTTTTTCCCAGCTGCCATCAGTAATTGCAATTCATCTAGCTCCGAATCTTTATCCAAACTCCCTTTACTATTACTTGCTAAAACATCATCAAGCCCATTCCCAAGCCCCGGTACTTGTGCCCACTTTAAAAGTTGTGCTACCAACCCCGACTTGCCCGACGACTCATCTCCTAAATTAACATCATTTATCTATTATTTACCAACTGTGCTGCACTACACCGCCTCTTGTCTATCACTCAACTCTCCTCTTACAAAACAAATATCCAGTCCTTGTCTTTATTTTACTTTTATTTTATTTTATCTATCACATTTATCCATACACCAATCATTACAATTCCAATTTATTCCTTTACGCTACTATATATATACATTTTTTGTTAATAGCAAACAAAAGATAAAATCCCTAGTTTGCACCAACATCTATACTCGATCCATGTCCAACTTACCCATAATTATTACATTTTTGGTTTGTGTTTTTTTGTTCCCGCTCGCCTGCTGTAACACCTGCTCCCACAAATCTACCTCTTCCTTCTCATCTTTCATACTTGTATAATTATCTCCTAACCCTTTTCTTTTCTCCATCTATCCGTCGCTACTATTTTCCCTCTCTTTCTTTCTTTTTTTTTACTTTAGTTATTCCTCAAGGTCTCCCTTTTACTTTTAGTATGCCAAGATTAATTGATGTAAAGTGAAGAATAAGCCAACTAGTTTCACTTTAGATTTATTATTTGAATATTCAGCAGCTCCTCTCCTATTTATTGCTTTACTCTGCTTTTCTTTTGTTTGCTTTCCTTCTCCCTTTACTATATTGAACCCCTTCGATAATTAAAAAATAAAAGCCAAAATCTATAAGCACTATTCAGGATTGAACTCCAAATAATATTTAATGTTTGTATTTCTCTTGTCTTTAAGATATAACAATAAATTAAGCGAGTCTATTTCATTTCCTCTTATCCTTTATTTACCTCCATTTCTTGCTAGTCAATAAAAAAATATCATTAAAAAAAAAGGTATTTTAATTGCCGCCTTTTTTTTTGTTTTTGTTTTTGTTATTACTGTGTTTTTCTTTTTCTTATTTTTTCTCTAACCTAAATAACTTGGTTATTTTATTCCATTTACCTAATGAAAAATCTACGCTAAATATCTCTAAATGCTTTCAACAACAAAAAAATTAAACTTCTACATTTAATCACCTACTATATTGCCAGCTGCTTCTAAACTGTCTTTGCATCAAACTGTCTGTTTACTTGGTTACAAATGCACTGGAAATTATTATTTTTCTCTTTTTTCTTTATTTATTGTTTCTTTTATTACCACTACCGTTTTATGTCGATTCATTCATTGTTTTTTTTCCTCATCTATTTTGATTTGACGAATAAAAGTACATCTCCATTGTCTTTTTCCTTTTCGCTCTTTAATTTTCTACTTTTGACTCGCCATAATAAATATCCAAACTTGATTTTGCTGAAAGTACAAGTGCCATGCACTTTTTTTCCCCTAAACAATAGACCCACTGAACTATCTACCAACTGACTGAGGATACTTGACCCCGCTAAAACTCTTGGCTTCAAACTTTGAAACTAAAAAGGCCTTGAAGGGATCGTAGAGTTAGTAAATGATTCATCAATTTGGCTACTATGTACAACCTAATCAAAAAAAGATGGGAGGATGAGAAAATTTATATTCAAAATAAGAAACCACTTTGCTTAAGAGTAAATTCTGCAAGTAAAAAAACGCAAAAGATTATTATGATCCAGCCAGGACTCGAACCTGGAATCTCTTGATTCGTAGTCAAGCGCCTTGTCCATTGGGCCACAGGACCGATAAAATTGGAGCAATTTCACAGAAATATATACAGACATACCAAACTCAACTTTTACTGATTTCTTCTTATTAACATGCTGGTTCTTACATAACAAGTATACATATTACAGTAGATCTGGGAGGTTTAGCTTGTACACCACGGCTAAATTGTAAAGTTGCTTCTAAACGAAGTATGCTTTAACAATTTTGTAATCTTGTATTATTTGGTTCTGTGGCTTTGGCATAAACTTTGACTTTTTTTTTTTGAAAATTTATAATTGAAAATTTTTTAAGAAAAATAAATTGAACTTTTTTTTAGTGTAATAGCTAAAAAGTGAATAAAAATGATCAAGTTTTCAAAGTTGATTTGATATTAAATTACAAGTATTTTGTTTTTGTATTTACTTTGAAATATCCTGCAGTAAAAAAAAATACACTCAGTATAAATCTTGCTTTGTAAATAATAATCAAACCACAAACACACTCATAATATATATATATATTTAAATTAGATTCTGTGGCCACACGAAAAATATCAAAAAAAAAATCCTACTTTAAAATAATCAATTCGGCAAAAGTATAAATAGACAAACGAAAAATGCAATCGGAAACCCCACAAAATAACGAAATGAATATGGATATGGTAGCAGAAGATACCAACACACAGAATGGAATCGGTCATGAACTGCAACCAGGTAACGCATCCACTTTAGAGTTATTCCAAGAGCAAAACAGCATGGACATAAATATGGAGCAGGATACTATCAACAATGCACAGATACGCACCGAGGGTGCGGATATAGAATCACCAAGCATGGAATTTTTGCAGCAAACTCAACCCCAAAACGCCTTTATTCAAAGCGAAATTCACCAAGCAACTGTCCAACACATTGCAGTTATCCAGCCCAACTTGGAAAGTAATACGGTTGGAAGTTTTAGCGTAAATAACACGGAAGTCTCAGTAAAAGAGGAGGGGTCAGAGATAGATGATTTTGAGTAAGTCGGCCTTGATTTATTCACCATATAGTTAATTTAAAATAGGATTAATAAACCCTAATGCGTTACATAATTCAAGTGGGCAATATTTAAATCAGAAACAAACATGTTGATTATTTTTTAGTACAAGCGACGACTCCAGTATTTGCTCTGATGTTGAAGCGGGAGACTTGGGCCTTGATAACGACAAGATAAAAGCGATGAAGAAGCAGAAGCAAAAGAAAATCATCGAATCAATGATGGAGTTTGATGTAGATGAGGAAACAGACAAGTATGACAACGAAATACCAACAACAAAAAACGAAATATTAAACCCTGAGATTGCCGAGCTGGGGTATACACAGGTGCCGCACGATACGCCTGTTGTGGCAGTAGGAAATGTGCACTCTATAGTTGGGAAAAATGTAGTTGTTCAGACTTTTGTATCAGGAGAGAACAGGGTTTTGGATTCTGGAAGCGTTTTGGTGTTTGAGGACTTTACTGTGCTAGGATCTGTAAGTATTGAACATTAAACTATTTGATTGTATGTGCGGCTGAAAGAAAATATACTATATCCAGTTTAAACACCCCCCCCCCCCTCTCTCCTCCTCACTTTCACTCACTCACATTTTTTACTGTCTAATTTAGGTATTTGAGACCTTTGGCCCTGTTAGGCAGCCACTTTACTCGATTTTGTTCAACAGCGAAGAAAAAGTCAAGAGCACGAACGCGGTTGTAGGAAAGCTTGTTCTGTATGCAGAGCCAAGCTCGCAATTTGTCATGACTCAAAAGCTGCTGAGTATGAAAGGAAGCGACGCGAGCAACTTTAACGATGAAGAAGTAGACGAGGAGGAAGCTGAATTTTCAGATGATGAGCAGGAAAACCAACACAAGAGAATGCTGAAAGCCCAGCGGTCCAAATCCACCCGCAACAAAAACAACCTTGGTGAAAATGCTATAAACAGGCTGCCAAACAATATTCCAAGCGACATGAGTTACATTGCAGGACTGAACTCTGGTCCAACTAATAGCAATACTGCCACTACTGGATCAGACGTAAATACAGCAGGGCAGAATGGCAGTCAAGCGAGCTATAACCAAGGACCGAGAAATGGTGCTTCAAGAAGCCGCCAGTTTGTATATAAGGATCTAGACTTTGATCCCAATCTAGGATTTTGAAGCATTTGTGATTAGCAATTACAGCTCAAACCCACTATTCAATCGAGCTTATTATATTGCTTACCAGCTACAAACATTTATCTTTTGGCTTTTTCATTCTTTCACTCTTTCTTTCTTTCTTTCTTTCTTTCTTTCTTCCTTTCTTACTTGCTTTCTTTCGTTAGTATTGATATTAAAAAAAAATGAATGACCAGGAAGAGTATAGTGAATGATAAATTCAATACTTGGAAGCCTGAAATGGATTTGGGGTTGGTTTAAAAACATATAAATAAAAAACAATAAATAAATAAAACAATAAAAGAAACAGAGATAAATACTACGAGTTGTGTGCTATCAAAGCAAGTTGAGCACTCGGTATATTGGAGGAATCAAGCCCAAATAACTAGACAGAGTTAGACAAAGTCAAAAGTAGGTTCAATACTGCCTAGCCCCTCTCCTTGCCATAAACTGCAATAGGTCGTATTTGCTTACCACGCCCAAACAGAACCTTCTTGTGGCGTCTGTGACAAATGCCACACTGTGAACCTCGAAAAACTTGGCAAGCTCTACTAGAGGTGTTTCAGGTGTGATAATGTGGTAGGCCGACTTACTAGCGCTGCCCGCTTTTGCTGTTGAGGAGTTCTGGGCACCGCTGCTGGTACCAGCGCTATCTTTTTCCCTAAACTGATACATAATGGTAGATATCGCATCTTCAGGCTTGGCCTTGCCGGACTCTAAGAAGGACTCTGCAGTTGAGCGTGAGATGTATCCAATAAGCTTCCTGCTGCTATTTACGACTGGAACATGCGAAAACTCTCTCTCGTACATCAATTCCAGTGTACTAATAACTGTGAAGGTGTCTAAAACCGACACTGCTGCCGACAACTGTAAGTCTTCCACAGAAGCTGCTCTATATTGACTCATTAGTTTTTGGTACAGGTCTATTTCGGTGTTTCTATCGACTAGGCCCATATTTAACATGTACTCGTCATCAAGCAGCGTTTCAGTGTAAAAGTGACAAGAGTCTCCTAGTATCGTTACCACTTTAGTGTTGCTATTATCTGTCTTATTTCCCAAGTATCTTTTTGCTGCTGCAACTACAGCGCCAGACGAGACACCGCAGTTGATTCCCTTTCTAATGAGTCTTCTCGCTGTTGAGAACGCTTCAGTATCTGATACTTGAATCCATTGGTCAACAGAACTCAAATCTAGCGATACAGGCACGTAGTTCTTGCCATAATCCTCTGCAATCCACCACTAAATAAACAAACGCATACATGTTATTTACTGATCGATAAGCTCACTGGTTTACTAATCTGTCAATCAGCTGCCAATAATCTCATGTCGTTGTTTTGCAGAGCAAGCCCTTTAAAATTATGTCGTTTCTTCAGGAACCAAAATACATCTCTTCATACTTTTCAATGATAAAGTTGTTTTTATCTTTAATATCAATATTCTTCATAAATATCTATAAAAATGACATCTAAAAGTCATTCTATCGCAGCTGTCGGCGTTGGCTAATTACCTTTGGGGCTGTAACTAATCCCTCGCTGGCCTTCCCAAACACTGATCCCTCAGGCTCAACCCCGATTACCTAATAAAAAAAATATGTTGTACAGACATCATCAACAATCCGTTTTTAGTTTTGGTTTTGGTTTTGGTTTTGGTTTTGACTGGATGCTGCAGTCCACCTTGTGTTAATATTTATTCATCTACGCAAAAACTCAACTTTTTCATTTAGCAAATGTCACAACGGAGTAGGTAGAGTTATAAAATGTATATTGGAAATGCATCATCCGCAGATTCGGGTTCATTCAAATACCTTTATATTTGGCAATCTTGACTTTAACGCGTTTGATAAAAACGATATAGCGTTCCCGCTCTCCACCGCAACAAATATGGCATCCAGCTTGTTCTCGCATTGGCAAAGTATTTCCTCGGCTAGCTCCTTATAACATTGGCTAAAATCCCAGTCTTTACTTTCCTAAATTTATGTTATTTATAGTAAGCCAAAATTACATGCATAGCTGCCTTTAAACTAAAAAAAATGAATTGTAATAACTGTATCCTACCTCATCAATAATCAACGAGCTGCCCTGTTCGCTTTCTATCCTTTTACTAATCGAGGCTGCGCTCTCAGCTGAGTTTGGCAAAGCATTATCCAGAGTGCGGATTATTTCATCGATACCGCCAACCTTTAACAGCTTGATACGCACAGGATTTGTTTTTTCAGGAACTATACACGTGATTCGACTACCTCCCTTGTTCATTGAAAGCATAGAACTCATACTGATTCCAAAATTTCCACTCGTTGGTATCAGAACATTTTTTTTGCCTTGAAGCAGATTCCGACTTGTTATCTCTTTTTTGTCGTGGGATTTAAATAAAAATACAATGGCACATTAGTTATAGATTCTTGCTGGGATTATTGTTATATACTTGATATCAAACCACTTTGATAAAACAAAGCACAACAAAAAGCAAAGAACCCATAAAAGGCTAGTATGGTAGTGTATTCTGGCTATTTTACCGTTTGAAATAGCCTTGGCTACACGATCTTTGATGGATCCAGTTGGATTAAAGTATTCCAATTTCGCTATTATCTGACTTCCGCTCGCTACAATATATTTTTTCATATCGCTCAATACAACATACTTGATTACCCTGTTTTGGTTAGTAAAACGACAAAACGACAAAACGAAAAAGTACCTAGTTCGCTCTTCAGGGATGGGATGTCTGATATGTCCAATGCTGGTGTATTCCCAACATTTTCTATGTATGTTTTTGTATATTGTGAATTAAAATGGTGTTTACATGCATAAAGCACACAATACTAGTGACAATTTATCGGCATTTCAAGTTAAAACAAAAATAAAAATAAAATAAAACAGTACCTGCAATACTGTTGGTAAGTCGTGGCAAGCTATTCATTTTGCTTTTAATCAATGTAGAGCCTTTGCTTGTGGATCGGGTTATACTTTTTGTATTGCTTAATTGTCCTACGGTCTTGGGTAGAAGCGAGAAAGCAAGGCCTGCTATATTATTTTTTCTGCAAGTAAAGTCTGTGCTTTTGCTTTTTGATTAAAGAGTCAAGCAATCAGTCTGTCTTATTTTTATTTATTTATTTTTTATTTTTGATCACAAAATTGAGAATTGGACTCTGAATACAAAGCAACTAATATTCAAAGCAAAGTTGGCTTGTAAACAGACTCGGTTTAATCTATTGACTAAATTGACATCCAATAATATTGTAACTTTCTGGGATTAACTGATAGGTTCTTTTCAATAGGATTTTACAGTCTGGACCAAAAACACTAGTTTCCTTTTACAACTTACGTATACAAAGGGCATAAATCCTGTTTGGCTCTGTACATGTTGAGATAGATACAACCACACCAAGTGTTTAAGGCAGTATAGACTTTGGCTTGTCAAATCTAGATGCCATAGGCAAAGAGTAACACAACGGGGTATTATTGGGGGCGTTCGTTGCGTTTACTTTGTTTAGAAAGTCGAGTTTTTTGCCAAGTTGATATGATCGTTTATTTAGGCTAATAGTGGACTTGGAGGAGGGGACTCGTGACGTTTTATATAATAAAATACTCTAGCATCTGTTTAATAGGCTCAAGTAAAAAGGTGCTGGCTAGTCAGGCTGGGCCATAAAGGAGCCATTTGGTTTTGCCTGTTTCAATTGGACATTGTTACTCCTTAAATCGATTTACAAATACATGTTGTGAAATCCATCAAGCAAAGTCTGTTCAGTGAATGATTGGGTTAGTTGTTAAAGTTTGGACTAGATTTATAAATTTGGGCGGATTTATTAATAAACTTGCAAACCATCAGCAATATAAATTTCACATTTGAAAAACTGGACTTGGTTAGCTCTTTACACCAGCGTCGGTTTGGTTATAATATTACCGTTTTTTTTTCAAATGAAATTTAAACAACAGTTGAATATAAATACATAATACACAGCAAGTAATTTTTTTTTTTTAGAGATTCTTTTGCAAATGAATGGTAAGGAAAGTGGATTCATGAACGATAATAGCTCGATTTCGAAAAACTTGAAGCATATTTATGCTGACAGAATTAAATCTTTGGAAACAATTTCAAAAAAATATCTGCTGTTGTTCAAAGCATTGGTTGTCCACTACAAACAAATTAAAAGGAGTTATGAAGGCGACTTGGAGTCGGTAATAAAAAACAGCGCCAGCAACAATATCTTGATTCCTGGAGGACATGAGCTGATAGACACGTATTATGATTTGGAAAAGTTGGTTAAGGAGCAGGAGTCAAAAGTGAATGATTTGGCAATAAATCGAATACAAAACACCATATTAATTCTCGAAAGTGTGTTGGCAAAGTGTTCAGACAGGCTGTCAGTATATAAAATAAAAGAGTACAGCAATTTAAGCGAGGTAAATGGCTATAGAAAAACAATGGCAAAACTAGTTAATGATTTCAATCAGTTGAAGAATGGGTTTACTTTGTCTGATATTGAGAAGAAAAACGATCCATATCTGGTGAGGTTGAAGGTAATAGTTTGTTATAAAACCATTCTAGAAAAGGAGAAGGTTTTGCAGTTTAATGTTGAAAAGGAGCTCAAGGGTTACAAGGAGTGGGAGCGCGAAGCTATTCAGGATATTTATAAATCGATTCAGCTTTTTGTTGCACATCAATTGGTAATATCGAACAAGTCTGCCAAGGACATAGAAGTGGACAAGTACAGGTTTGGTATAAATGACTTTGAGTCAAAATGGGAAGACTTTGAAAGCAAATTCAAAAAAATCAACGACAGTCAGTTTTCTAATAGGGATCTGAATCTTAAAAAGGAGTTTGATGATATTGAGGCGCACGCCTATACTCAGGCTGTTATGCAGGGAGAACTCGCTATGTACACAGGAAGTATTGGCAAAACCGCCAATGCGTATTTTGCTGTTGTTACCAACTGTGGATTCTTGCATATCTACGCAAATGCTTCGCCAGAAGTCAGAGCTAGGTCTACCCTGGAGACATCACTTTTTATTCCCTACCTCCACCTCAGTGAGCGTGAATGCAATGACTTGCCTAGATCAGTTTTCTGCCTGACTGAAACTCACTCGGGAAAGTTTGGCGATACGAGACAGAAATATTACTTTCAATTTAAGACATACGAGCTGATGATAATTTGGTGGGACGTGGTTCACAGAATGCAAAGAAACTCATGTATAAACGACTCGGTCCCTTTGAATAACGCATTTAACAATCAGGTGGAATTGAGAGGTTCAAAAAGTATTGCAAACTTTGGTACTGGAACTGATTATCGAGCTAGACAAGAATCGTTATTTGAAAGCACCACTAGAACCAACTTTTTATCAGAAACTATAAGAAGGCCACCCAAACCACTCCCAACACCAAGGTCTAGGAAGTTATCTAGCATACAGACACAAAGCAGCGACAGTAACAACACCCCCAGACCCGCATTGCCGCATCGTAGAAACTCTGAAAGCTTAAACATAAACAGCAGGAACAACGAAGCTGCCAGCGGTGGTGTTGCAATCCTTGCTAATAGGGACGCGATCACTGGGGCACATAACTTGAACACACCAACTCGTCAAGCTGAAGGAAACACTGGCCCATTGGAGAGTGTATCCGGCACACCTATTGCTGATGCCTTTACAAAAACGGCAGTTGCTGGAAATGCTGGAATATCAGGAACTGGAATTAGCCAAACCAGCAACAGTGTTTTGGAACATAAGCATACTATACCAACCAAATCTAATATAAATGAACCCGTAAACGAGCCAGTTAAGGAGCCAGTTAAGGAGCCCATAAAGGAGCCCACAAAGGTCCCCGTAAATGAGCCCGTAAATGAGCCCGTAAAGGAGCCCATAAAGGAGCCCGTAAAGAGCCCACAAGTGAATGTTACAAACATCGAAACACCTGTACTACCCAGTCAATCATCACCCCACACCCCACACCCAAGCAAAGTAGAATCTCCTGTTCAGCTAAAACCCAGCACTGCAGCAAGCACCAATACACCAGCAAACTTGGCAGCTCCAAGCAACCCTGAGCCTCGTGTCAACAATCAGACACAGCCAAATGTCCCAAAGCCGGCCAATTTTACTAACAGTGTGCCTCTGCAGACTTTCCAACTAAATGGTTCACAAATAATAGGAACGATTCCAAATGCGACCTTTATTCCCAACCTACCCCAAAACCAACAATTTCTTTACGCATATCCTGGTCAACTGCCCTATGTCCTTTACCCAAGCATGCCTTCTATCAATACAAACAACTTTCAGCCTGGGTACTATTCTTGGGCTCCAGTATGGCCTCATGGACAAATACAAACACAGATTCCAGCACAGGCACAGCAGCACCCTAACAATCTAGCTATGCATAACCTATCGCCTCAGACAGCCTCTGGCTCTAGAGTCACGGTAGAAGTTCTAGATAATACGGATCTTAAATACAAAGAGATAGAGCCAACCATAGAGGAGTCCAGTGGCTATAATATCCCTGACAACTTGCCAAATATGCACCTAGATAGACGACAAACACTGATTCCACTGAAAGTGACATACTCTGAAAAAAAACCCTAATATCCTGATACAAACCGTGAATAGTTGTAGTGTCATCGGTTAATTCTGCAATCATATTTACTTTTTCAGCGTCTTTAAAACCACTACAACTATACCTTTTCTCTTTAATAACTCAATATATTTTTAACTTTTGCCAAAAAAATTGCAAGAACGCCCATTCAAACTTTCTTAAAAGACCTGTACATGTACTTGGTTATCGCTTCCATCGATATGGCCAAGAGATGTAGCTGTGTTTATTTGCTATGTTTATAATATTTCCACAGATTCTAAACCCTACTAGTGACTCGCTAAACACAAAAGGAGACTGTCGAGGCTTACAAGGATTCTAATAATGTCTACAAAGCCTCAGCTAGAACCTAAATAAACTCGATACGTTGCTTTTTTTTTTATCAAATTAAATTCATCTTTTTTTTTACCATTGTAAAGATGATAAACTGCTAATGGCCTCCAGTTTAAAGTATGACTTTGAAATTTGCCCAATCAGGCACCGGTATACAAAGTAATATGGGATTTTTTTTTATAAACCAACACAATTGTTTTTTTTTTAAAGTTTAGGCATGAAATGGCTGAGAAGCAAATGTACTCGGAGTCTGAGTTTTGTTTTTTAAAACTTTAATTTTAATAAAAAGACTTAATGCTTTATCAGACTCTGCGCTAAAATACGCTTACTTGTTTGCTGTTTCCTGAAATTGATTTAAAATTCAATTTCTAATTCATATTTTCACATTTTCAGTTTTTATTAGATAGCTTTCTAGAGTCAGCTTGTTGCTAAATACATTTTAAAATTCCACTTGACCTAATTTTGGCTCATTTTGAATAGCATAAATATAACTGTCTTGCATTTGAAAATTCGACACTGAAAAATAATAAAGGATGCCTACTTTTTGGTTTGTGTCGATTCCTGCTGAGGGCGACTATGATTTAGCCATTCGAGATTTGGCGGGTCAAGTAGAGCCTGCAACGCTGAATCCTATATCTATCCCATCATTCAAAGTAAGACTAAATTAGTTGTGAATCCAAAGAAGATAAATAATATGTCCATGAAAGATATTTTTTTAAAAAAAATAAAACAATGTTGATTGCGCTTTACGATATAAAAAAGAAAGGAGAGAGAAGTATGAATTAATTCAATGTGTCTCTACATCTCCAAAACTCAAGGTTGTTTGCTTTTAAAACAACAGAAATAAGTATATTATTGCCAGGATAGAGCTGATGAAGAAAGCAGTTGGTTGTTTTTTTAAAATAAAAAAAAGAAAGGAAGGAAGGGAAGAAGGAAGACAGGAAAGAATAAAGGAAGGAAAATGTACTAACAAAACTATAATGATGTTGGTGTAGATAGGAAGCTTGGATGGATTGGTCAATACATCTGAGGATTTAGTCAAGATGGATGCAGCTTATGAATCAACTACAAACAAATTGACGGACACTATCTTGAAGCTCACCAATGCCATGCCAGAGGAGTACGATGAATTCTTTTTTATTGAAGATGGTAAATTGAGCGAGTAGCTTGCAAATATCTATTTGGGAATATGCCTTTTTAAAGTTTGAGAGAACAGTGTTACCGTTTTTGCTAAAGTAATCGAATTTAAACGAGAATGTGACTGATTTTTGGCAAAATAGCATCTGTTGACAGCTATACCAAGAACTTTAATTGGAATAGCTCAAAATACCCTACGAACAAAACAGTATCAGAGGTTGCGAACCAAATTGCAGAAGTATGTGTTTTTAATTGTCAATGCTAACTGTCATTCCATTACCTTGTTGCTTTTGTTTTTTCTTTCTTTTTTTTTTTTCTTTGCATTGTGGTTACCTTTACTGAGCCAACGTTTTGACCTTTGGTGATAGGATGTCGAGTCGATTAATGGGGGACTAAAATCCAAGCTAAGCGACTACAATCAAATTAAAAACAGCAACCGTGCTGCAAATCGGAGCCAAAAGTAAGCACAGCCATTATTTTTTTTAGCTTCTGCTCTTCTTTCACATGTACTTTGCTGGTAGTGTGTGTATACAGAGACGCTTTTTAGCATTGGTGTTTTGCAGCGAAATGATTTAACAAAATGTGTATACTTATAGAGGAAACTTGTCAGTAAAGTCGCTTGATGGAATTGTTATGAAGGATCATTGCGTAAACGATTCCGAGTTTTTAACAACTCTGTTTGTGGCTGTTCCAAAGTAAGACATGACAACGCATATATATTATACCAAATACCACAAACCATCCTGTGTATTAATAAGCAGCTGATTTGTGACTCAAACTGTAGCAACTTGCAAAAAGAATGGATGAACTGCTACGAAACACTATCGCAAATGGTCGTTCCTCGGTCGTCAAAGTAAGATATTCATGTTTTTGTCTTTCTTTCACACAAGTCATTTAAACTTCGACGTTGTCTTTGCATTGCTTTATTTATAGTTGAGAGTTTACTCATTTGTTATTAATGCTGGATTTGTTGAAAATTGGTGGTGGGTGGTTTTTTTTATTTATTTTATACCAAAATGTGGTTTATCTGATAGTAAAATAGCACAGGACAATGACTACACTTTGTACTCTGTTATCGTTTTCAAACGAATAGTTTCCGACTTTGTAACCAACGCTAAGCTCAAAAAGTACTTGCTGTTCCAGTATTCATATCCATGTCTATTTCTTATTTATTCTGCTTGTCTATCTATTTATTTATTTTTACAGCAATTTGGCTTGATCTGTACTTGACATTGCATTGTAGATACGTTGCTAGGGAGTATTCATTCAATGATCAGATGGAAGTTGACCAAGAGAGTCTAAACCAAAGACTTGAGGAAGAACGTAAAGCACTGGTATGTTTCTATAGTCTTTGCTTGATGGTGTATGGCTGGGACAACATATGTCTTGAACAGCACTTGTACCTATTTGCTCAAACTAAAAGTCGATTGCCAAACTTTATATCCAATAGAACCAACTTTTAGAGTGGGCACAGTCCAGCTTCTCGGACATTTACGCTGCATGGGTCCACGTTAAAGTTCTCAGAATTTTTGCAGAGTCGGTTTTGCGCTATGGTCTCCCTCCTGATTTTGTATCTGGGGTTCTGGAGGTAAACAAACGCGTTTAGTTATTTGTAACCTTGGATGTTGTACAAGCATAAATACGCGTACTTCATTTTACATTTTGCACTCTAACACTCATTTTCTTGATTCCAAATATATAATGGCTAATGGTGGCCTTAATCTCATTTGTATATATTTATTTATTTTCAATGTGGCTTTAACTTTTAGGTATCTCCAAAAACCCAAAGAAAGATAAAAACAAAACTCAACAACACCTATGCCTATTTGGACAACAGTGGCCAGATATTCACACCAAAGCGATCTGCTACAAACAAAACAAAAGCGTCATCCTCCAACACTGAAAACCCAGACTCGTTTGACATGAACGAGTTCTTTTCGGTTCTAGACGACTACTCGCCTTATGTAATCTTTGAAATAAATTGGTTTATCGGTGGTCCTAGAAATGCTTGATTGTTTAATTACATGCTATCTCCTCTGTTTATGTTATTTTTCACTACCGCAGAAATTATTTCTCTTTTATTTGTTTTTGTTTTTATCGCCTCTTTTTTTTTTTCTCTCTTTTTTACTAAAGTTTTTATTGATCTGAATCCTTTTCTTTTGTTTTTCGGCTACACTGGCTTACTTTTACTAGCAATAAAAGATATAAATTTGCACGAAACTCGAGTCGACAAGCACACGAATTTTGAATCACACAAATTCGGGCGCGTTGGACTTTGTCTGAAACACGTTGTTTGTTTATATTTGCTTTGCTCATTTACGCGGCTTGGTGCGCTGACAGCCAAGTACGTCGTGCTTTCTTTATTGAGGTTTAATAGTCCCGTTAATGGCCGGTGTAAAACATTCTCCTGTGGTTTTAAAGCTGGTTACTTTATTAATGTCATACTAGCCCAATTTGGGCTAGGAAAACTGCTTTAGGCTAAGCATCGGAGTGCAAATATCGAGCACACTAAACACTGTGGTTTGCTTTGATAGCTGGCATTACTAATTGAAATGACAAATTTTGACAATTTAAACCAAACTTCCCAAAGGGGCGAATTTAAATATCGCGATTTCCATTTTTGTTGTTGACTTTGATCAATGAATGAGCCTACGGTATAGCCTATGATTAAGTGCAGCAATTCTCTTTATATGTCATGCATCCCCGCGTTGCTAATGTTGACAGTTTGCACAAATAATACTAATTGCCAACTACATCATTGTTTTTTCTCTCAATGAAATGGCTTTGATAAACGTAAATGTAGAATAAAATAAAAAGGCTTGGTATTTTCTAGTAACGATTTGGTCAAAAAGGAATTAGTGACTTTACCTGCGATGGGCTAATATAAGAGATTGTGTGCTATGTTGTTATATAAAGTCAACGTTTATTGTATCAAATAGTCATCAAGTATAACGTTCATAATGGAGCCACATAGATCCTTAGGTTTATGAAAGACACAAAACTAAAAATACTTTTTACTATCACTCCGCCTCCCCCCCCCCCTTCTCACTTTTTTTCCACTTCCTTTTGCTCCCTTACTCTCTAATACTTGTCTATATACCCTCTCTTCCGTCAATTGTACTTTTGCAATTGAAGCTACGGAATTCTGGCTAGCTGCAATACAACAATACGAGCAAAAATATTCTCAAATATAGACTTTACTCGTTTTATTTTATTTTTATTTTCAAAAAGACGTATTTTATGATTGCAAGGAGAACTATTCGAGGTGCAAACCCCGATAATGACCCGATATTATTAAATAACACTCCCAACGCTGGCGAAATGGACGTACTATCCACTGGTTTCAGCTATACGAAAGATACAATATCAATAAATATAAAAGCATATAATTAGGCTTATTGCATCAACCAGGAATCCAACTGGGATTTTGGAATAAAGAGGACCAGCTGAGTGGCGTGTGTTTCTGTAAGTTCATCTTTATGGGTAAAGCAGCGCCAAAACACGAGACCAGAGGAGTTGTAACAGGTTGGATGGAAATACAATTCTTCCCCTTGAATAAAAGCGATTTTTAGTCATTCTTTTTCAAACCTAAATGGCGTCAAAGACAAAGTGTACAAGTTATTCCTGGTTAAGCTCAATTGCCAACATAATAATTACATCGAGTGTTATTACCAGTTACATAATTTATTCTCTTTCACTACTGAGAATAACAAATTAGATCGGTAGAGTCGAATAGCAGAGCTCGATTACGATAGAAACAAAAATAGTTGCAAAGGAAGGAAAAGGAAGGGGAGAAAAAGTTATAAAGACTTTAAATCCCAAGATGAGATTGAGGTAGTTAAAGATGGTATGAACTAATATAGATAGAACAGTTTTTATAGGGCCTTACTCTTATATAGCCAACATATAATTAATACTGTTTTACACGGACTACAATTTTCAAGGAATTGTGTTGGCTAAATTTGGTAAAGTTGTGACAAATTGTGTGTAAAGTAGCAAGAAGATAATTCGTGTAAACTGATTTGTATTACAAACAGGTGTTTAATTGAGAATCTACAACAGAAACAAGTCTGAATAAAATTTTGGTCATAAATAGAACTCATTTGAATAAAGTACGCTCTTTGTGAGGAAATGATCAAATTATACAACTAGAAAAAACAGTGGCAACTAAAAAGCCAATGGCGAATAGCAACGGCCATAAATAATTGCTAATGTATAAATACAGACTATTTTTAAATTTGAAGCAAACCTACAAAGACCAACCTAACAAATAAAACCAAAGTCACCCAAGTTTACAAAATGCAAAAATCGCCATATTAATCAATGAAAAAGAGAAACCCCATTGTGTTAATAAACTCAGATTGGACAAGCTTGGATATACTGCGAAAGGCAAAAAAGATATCGCTAAAGAGCACACCAATTGGTTTATTAGCAAAAAAAGTGAATTTTTGAACCACACTAATCACTAGAAATGCTTGAATCATTCGAAACAAAAAATTAGCCATTTTAAATAAATGATCATTTAGAATTTTATAACACAAAGTGTAATGTGGATCAGTTTAAAGTTTAGGATTGTAACATTTGTTAGAAACAAAAAGTAAAAAAGAGAAGAAAAAGAGTATAAATTGGTAAGACAGATTAATTCAGACAAATCCTCGCTTAACAACAGTAAATTCAAATTCTAAATAAATAAAGATAGAAACCTTAGTAAAAGCAAGTCTTATAAACCTATTGTTTAACCTGACCTGATTTTATCGACTTTTCAAGTATTGTTTAAAACGTATTTTAACTAAACGTTTTCCCCTCTCTCACCCCTGATACATTATTAAAGATTATCCCGCTAAGAAAAATCAAAATGTCTTTGTCCAAAACCCTCAAAAAAAAGTTTGGACCAAAGTCCTCAAGGTCAAGCACCACAGTAATCCCACACGAGTTCGTATTTGGAGAAAGCGCACAACCAAATGAAGGTGCAGCAGAAGGTACCCGCGTCAACAGTGCCGCAGCAAAGAATGTTGGGACTGGTGATGAGTATGACCTGATCTACCTTAGACTCCAGGGATGGAAACACCTTGTCAAAACCTACGTCACGTACTTTGAGAACATTGCAAAATTCCAAAAGCAAATGGTGGATAGCCTTCAGAACTCTTCAGAAGCCCTCAAGTCGCCATTCCAAGAGGAATACTTGTTTTTGCCATCAGGCGAAAATGGTGTTCATGACTCGGTATCTTTGTTGCAAACATATGTAGCAGATCAACTCAAGTTTAAGGCCATGGCAGGTTTGACCAATGCCACAAACATGATCAACAATTTGGATAGAATTAGAGATGATATCAAAGCGAGAACCAAGGACTACTGCACAAGACTGAATCTTATTTACACCAATCTTATGAAGTGCAAGAACTCAATCGAAAGTTCAAAGCAATCTCTAGAAAGAGCCATTGAAATGGCAAAAATCGAGTCGGAGGCTCCAAAGGCTGGAGACCCATACCTGGTCAATATGCGTAAGTACTATAAACATGTACCTGCAATACTTTAATTTCATACATACAACCAGTTTCTCGGCTTAGCTAAGAAAGTTTTACCGGGAAATCACCAATCCAAAGAAGCGTGTATATATACACTCACACACAATGGGTGCATATATATTTATTGCGAGTACGGTGAATACCTGTTTGTTTCAATTTGCCCAAGCTTGACTAGCTAATTGGTTTATTAACTAATTATATCGACGCTTTATAGATTTGAAGACTCTGATCTCGCAGTACACCGACTTGGAAAACACCTTGTACAATGCTGTCCAGGGCGAAATAGCAAAGCTTTCTGAATGGGAAACATCGTTTTTGCCAAACTTCAACAACCTAATCTCAGGATATTTGACTTGGGAGACAAGAGACTTTATCCGAAGCTCAGAGGGCGAAAAGGTAGTAAATGAATCCTTTACCAAGATGAGTCCAACATCTGAATGGGTGGCATTTACAACCAAGTACGCAGGATTGTTGGCCAACCCACAAAACTGCAACGGCAAGTCGATCGCCTCTGACTACAAGTACCCATACATGGACAGCCCATCACTCAAGATAGTCAAAAAGGGGAAACTGCAGCGCGAGGAAAGCGGATATACCAAGAACGGAAAGTACCGTGACTGCCAGACCATTATTACAGATGCTGGATTTATGCATCTTATCGATGAGGTTTCAGGCATCCAAAAGTCAACACCAAACGTCACAATATACCTTCCCTCAGTTCTTTTGGCACCATTGGAGTCGCCAGATCTTCCAAGAAGCGCATTCATGCTTTATGCCAAAAAGAGCGCCACCAAGTCCACCTCAATCACCTCGTCGATATCCAACAAGACCAAGTACATCTTCAAGGCTGAAAACTACCAAGACATGACAGTATGGTGGGAGTTTATCAACCGTTGGTCCAAAGAGACTGTGTCGGACCAGTTTGAATTTGAGGAAGATGCCAGCGAACAAACCAACGAGAGACTATTGGTTGAAAACGCAGCCCCAGCTTCAATCGCAATGCCAATCCCAGCACAGATCGGGAGCGCGAGTATGGCAATGCCACAAAACGGACCTTTGATGCTGACAGGAACCGGCGCAATTGGATATGGCCAATCAAGCCAAATTGTCTCTTACTATCCTGTCCAACAGCCAGACGGTCAAATCATGTACGTTCCAGTTGTCCAAAACTCGTCCGTAGAGGAGCCAACCGAAAGCAACAGCCTCACCATCTCACAACCAAATATGAGCGGTGCCTTTAATGGATTCCCAACTGCAGCCCAGACTATCAACCCAGCACAGCCAATGGCTGGTATGCAGCAACCTCAGTTCATGTACCAATACCCAGGAACATTCCAACAAATGCCTGCTGCTGCTGCCCCAGGAGGCTTTACAGTTCCACAGCCACAGGCCACTGCCGGCGCTGCTCCATCAGCACAGAATGCGGAGCAGTTGCAGCCACAAATAACTCCACAAATGCAAGCCCACATGCAAGCTCAAATCCAGGCCCAGGTACAAGCTCAAGTCCAGGCACAAATGCAGGCCCAACTACAAGCCCAAGCACAAATGTTTGCACAAATGCAAGCCCAAGCCGGCCTTGTTCCAACAGGTCTACAACAAATGCCCACATTTGCGTCTAACATCGTACCTACCACGTTGGCTACTCCAAAAGCAGCTGTTCCTGCAACACTCCCTGTATTCGCCGCTGCTGCGCCCGTTGGTATTGCACCAGTAGCTTCCGTTGAATCGGCTGCCACAATTGCAACAGAGGAAAATACACAAGTCAACACTACACCAGTTGCAATGTCTGCGTCAAACAGCAGCACTGATGAGATAGCAACTTCCACTGGTGCTTCAGAGACAGAAAAAACTGCAGTCTCTACACCAGCTGATTCGCCAGCAGCAGCTATAGCAAAAAGAGTTGAAGAGGTCTCGGAGACATTAGGTTCGGTTGAAATCAAATAAGGCAGTGGACTCATTCTCGACCAGAGTGTAGTTATACACCTTGTTTTCATTTTTTTTTTATAAGAAAAAAAAGACAGTAATAATAGTCTTGTTTACGCATCAATCTAACCCTAAGCTCCAATCCCATACCTTGTATCTCTTTTTTTTTCTTAGTAATACAGCTAGGTGAACGGGGAGGGTGAAGGTAACTTTACGCCCTGCTTTGCTTTTATTTGTTTTGTTATCTATTTATTTTTCATTTTTTTTAATCTTATTTTATATGGTTTATTAGCAACAGAATCCACACAGCAAAACATACAACTTGATCCACCTTGATATTACAGTTTTTTCATTCCTGGCTTGTTTTGTCTGGTTTTTTATTTTTATTTTTATTTATTTATGTGGTTTATTGGTAACAAAATCAACACAACAAAACATACAATATTAAACAATACCATAAAAATACTATAAAACACTGTGCTATTTTGATATGTTAAATGACTCTATTAGCCAACACCCCTTCGGTCAATTAGATCGTCCGTACCCGATGGGCATTTGTTCAGGGAGATTGGTGCTACTTTAAGCCTGGACAGGATTAAGTAACGGGGTTTGTGGATGGCCTCCAAAAACGACGCTGTTGCCAGCATCGTCTTGGCGCCGAGGGTGTCAGGATTCTTGAGAATCTTGGCGGTTGGTTGTTTTAACTCCTCTCCCAGGAGCTTGCCCACCAATCTCTGTGAGATTTTAGTAGGCGAATTAGGTTTTCTTTTTGGCCCTTTTAGCTTATTTTTATATTGGCTAATATAGGGCTCCATTTTATCTGCACGTATTGCTGCCCATCTGCTGCAATCTAGTAGGAGATGCTCAATTGTTTCTGGCGTCTCCTGTTCGCAGTGTGGGCATTTTTTATACCAATCTTTTGCTCATGATAATACTCAAGTATGGGGGATATATTTTAAAAGTTATTTTTTATTATTTGGTTTGTTTTTTCAGGCAAAAAAAAAAAAAAAAAAAAAAAAAAAAAA
>LUVW01000014.1:476446-502665 GCA_001661515.1 Capniomyces stellatus | reverse complement strand
ACTCCAATCCATTATTGTTCAATACGACGTCGAGTACCCTCTAACACTTTTATCTTTTGATGATTTTAATCCGCATTATTAATTATACTTTACTCGATGCTATAATATTGCCATTGATGTACTTTGATGTATTTTGATGGAATTCTAGGATATTGATCTGAAATCTTGACGCAATTCAGGTATAGCAGCTATAAGGGATGATGATATTTACTCGGTTTAAATCGACCCATTACAAATACCATTTTTTATTGACTTGGGTCAAACCTCAACTTAGAAATGGAATTTTATTGGTAGCCTGGTGGTGTAGTGATAGTAGTACTTCCTCGAGTACAAGGGGTCTTGAAATTAACATCAAGCTGACCCATTTTGTATCAATCTCAGCTTGCTCTATTTTTACTTTGACAAACGACTTATTTATTTATTTGTTAAAAACAAGCTTGGCTGATCCACACTTTACTATAATACACTCTAGAAAAAAGCGGGTAGTGATCCAATGAGTAGTCGGTTGCACGTCCAAGGGTTTGGTCTAGAACTTGTTTGAGGTAAAAAAGTTGTGAGTGATCATTCCTCGATTATATTTACCTTGACGATTGACTCAATGTTGAATACTGGTTGATTTAAAACGGTTTAGAGATAGATCAGAATAAGAGACAGACGAGTGGTAATCAGTAGAATCAAGTGCTAAAACAGCCAAACAAATTAATCTAAAATCACCTTGTTGTGAATACATGTTATATTGAAGAGTTAAAATGAGAATTGTTTAAAAAGTAGAGTAGCCCCATTTAATCAGCAATCAACTCGACTCAAACAATGTCCCCAAATTTAATATTTCCGATTCAACTCTAACTGTAACACTCTACTGTTTAACAAAGTAGTAGAGTTTATTCAAATTATCAAACAATAAACCCACAAACAGTAAAACCAAAAACAAAAACTAGACAGCAACTCTACCAAATAAACTAGATTCAACTACCACAAATCTTTAATCAACAACTCTGATTCCTCAACGCTGTTTCTCAAACAAACACCAATGATATCAGAATACTTGGGATCATCCAGAGTAGCGCCACAGTCGAGCAAAAGCTTGATTATCTCAGCATTCTTATTCACACAAGCCTGGTCAAGACTATTGTACTTTTGTCTAGTCAAATCTGGTTTGTGTGATAATAACAATTTCACAATTCCAATGTTGTTAAATTCAAATACCACATCCACCCTAGTATACCACGGAATATTCATATCCAACCCATTGGTAATCAGTTTGTTGGCCAGCTTGATGCCATTCGTTCTGAAACCCATTCTAAATATATTCCTGTCAACTATATTAGGGACACGTATTCTGTCCACCAACAGTGACAGAACTTTGACATAGCCTTTATCGCAAGCCTCCTTAATACCAATTTAATACATATTATTTAGATTAGCACCATTCTCAAGAAACAACTTTACTATTTCAACATTACCATTTCTACAGGCGTCATTAACGCCATTAAAGTAGCTATCACCCAACTTTGCTCCAATATCAAGCAATAACTTTAACAGTTCGATATTGTTGCTCAAACAAGCCTGCACTATCCCGTTACTTTGTTCGTTATCCAACTTGGCTCCATTATCAAGCAATAGTTTCACTAACTCGAGGTTGTTGTTTTCACAAGCTGTAGTAATTCCATAAGTACAACTAGCATTTACTTTGGCGCCATTTTAAACCAAGAATCTCACCATTTCGATGCTATTGTTTTTGTGCGCATATAATAACCCATTATCAATTAAACTCTCTATTTTTAGTCTGTTTTCAAGAAATAGGTTCACCATTTTCAAGCTGTTGATTTTGATTGCAACCAGAGCACTGCTAAACTCCGAGCTGCCAACATCCAATCCATACTCGACCAGTAGTCTCACTATCTCAACCGCCTTTCCTCTCAATTATGTTTGTATTTCTGAAAAGTACGCGTCGTTTAACACTGGTTTTTCACAGTCAACTAATACTATCTCTTTAGTTTCACCATCATTCGTCCTGCTAAACCGGCCTGTAGTGATGAGCGAATCGTCATGTTTGTTTCCATTGATGACAAACATCACTATTTGATACATAACAGTCATAATCTGAAATGAATCCAGGACTTCGTAGCTACTATATCGCAGTTCTTTCTCAACCATCTCTGCTGCGTAATCACGTTCAGATACAGGCCCCCTCAATCTTAAGTTGTATTAGGTATATGTGTCATGACTGGAATCATCGAATCTGCGTCTAGAAGTATCGTATCCAAGCAGAAATCCAACAATTTCTTTGTAAGTAGAAAACTCTCTGCCGTTGTTATCGCTTGACAACATCACATAGTCTGACGACAATCTTTTAACTAGTCCATATTCATAAAATTCAAAAACTTCTTGCGCACCATTGAACTCATCATTTCCCAAACTCGATCCATTGTCCAGTAGGCATCTGATAAGTTCTAGATCTCCGCTCTTAACTGCTGTTCTCAACGCCAAGTTATCACTTTGGATCACATTGAAGCCTGAATCAACCAAGTACTTTACTGTTTTTGAATCACACGTTCTATACGCTACTTCTAATAGCTTTGTCACATTCTCTTCTGTTTGTTCCATTCTATTGAACAATTTTATAACTCCGCATATATTGCTTAATTCGCATGCCAGTTCAAACACTTCTTCATTGTGTGTCTCGTAAAAAACATGCTGAACTATATAATTTGCAAACTCCTCTCCAAACTTGGCCAATGAGATAAAACACACCAACATGTATTATCTGTTAGTATCTCTTTGTAATAATCCATACGGCTAAACAAAAAAAAGTAGTAGTCAGAGTCGTAGTCATAAAAGTGATTTACTATCGACTCAAAATACCCGTAACCGGGCTTGATATCAATCTCAATCAGCTCGTCCAACAGTTTAAAATCACTTCGGATACATGTATTGAAAATTAGCAATACCACGTAAATAACATAGCTATCGTTGTATGAAAGCTTTGTTTCCTTGATTTTGTCAATAGCATCCGAGTGTTGGCTTGGTATATTTCTTGGAATATATATCACTGATCTGCCCAACTCCATAATCTCTTCCAGAAACTCCATTCCTGGCATTCTCTGAATTGTATCCCTTGTCTTAACAAGTTCTTTGTTTACTATCGATTTAATATCCCATTCATCAATACTCTGTCTCAAGCTAATATCTCCGAGGACATTGCTTTTATTTAAACTATAAAATGGTCTGACTGCAAATCCACCACAGTTTATTATATCTGATGTATAGTATTCGCCATATTTTTCAAACATTATATCCTATACGTCAATATCCAACATTATATTATCCGACACATTCGTATTCGTAAATATTATCGACTTGTTTGAATCTAAAACTGCATACATCTTAACTATCCATCACTTCATGTTTTTCCAATTATATCTTCTTGCCAACTCTATCAATCTTGCATATTTTATTTGCTTGCAATTAGCTAATGCCTCAATTATTAGTTTTTCATTCTTTGCTATCCTGCGGTATCTGTTTAAAATACTTTTTTCAAATTCCTTCAAGCTATCCAAATTACCATTAACATTCCTTGTGTATATATTCAAAAATTGCTTGATTGTACTGAAATCGTTCGACACCCTGTAAAGCGCACTTGAAAGTGTCGATATCTCTGGCTTTTGAGCCAGTACAAATATTTCCGAAACAACACACTCTGGCAAACTGCTGAAACATTTTCTGTTCAAATCCAAAGTGGTTGGTGATATCCAAATCAACAATTAAAATTACAATTAAAACTAGGGGAAATAAGTCAGATGGAAAAGAAGTGTATTAAAAAAACACTTTGGTTTGTTTATTAACTTGAAGGTGGTCAAAAAGACGAGCTAAATCGTTACATTTTTTGTATTTATGTTTACGCTTCGATTCTAGCAATCAATAAATAAAAATATGTTGCCAATCAAACCACCCAATTTAAATCAACTTTATTGAATTCCGTATTTATTTAATTCAACTTTTGATAATTTCAACCTGTCCACTTGATCATTTTTACTAATACATGTTAAATAAACGAATTAATAAATAGGCAAATTTGTAAATGAAAATGATACCCTTTTATCAGTACAAAAAGAAAGTCAATGTCACGATGTCCTTTGTTTATTGATATACCCTACTCGTTTGAAAAGCATATAAACAGTAGTTGCTATAAACCAAATTATTAAATATGGAAAGAACATCTAAACAGTCCAAGCTTGTAGTAAATGATACCACCAACATAAGATCAAATAACAATTGCGGTGTTGGTGCTACTTTTTACTAGAAAATTCAGAGACATCAGCGCATACAATGGTTGGGTTGGTGATAATAGCGTGCCCAGCTTCAGGGGCAATAACAATACTTTTAGGACTAATAAGGTCATCACTGGGTGTAATTGCAACAAGTAAATCTGATAATAACCTGATGTTGGCAGCAAGCACAAATCATTGGTTATTACAGGAAAGTAATGTTTGATTTACCGATTCATAACCCTTTTCTTTGATATCTGAATGAGGTATTTTATTTGGACCATTCATAGTTAGATGACAGCACGGGGCAGTGGTTGATGTTGGTGCCATTTTTGTGGCGAAAATATCTTCGGCTGTGTTTCCTTCCACATGAGCTGTTGTTTTTTGGTGGCAGCGTAGATATCTACGGTGTTTTACATCTATTATTATTATCTTTCACGTTACAATATGGGCCAGTACAAGCAACATTCCTTGAAATAACTCACTCCAATAAGCTGACAGATCCATTTAAACAGATACAATATTTTCTGCAATGCAGAGCTCATTGTTTTATTTAACCAGCATACTTTCTTTTTCTTGAAGTTTTCCATAATCACCACTTACCAAAGGACCACCACTACCTCCATATTATGTATTTCTGTCAGCGGTTTGCGATACACAATATATTTATTCCATTATCGTAGTCATGTTGGTGGAAATTTTTGCATAACTCGGAATTGTATTTTTTGACTAGAGGTTGTTCAGACGCTGTTAATAGACCACCTTTAACCGGGATTAAGTCAAACCCTGCTATTTTACGGTTGGTTTTAGCTCTGATGTTTATTTTTTTTATTGCCGTTTTGGGTATGATGATTTCTAAACAGTTTTGTTTATTGCAAAATTGATAAATCAAGCCGACAATTGCCGCTTCTCTTTTGCTCGAAATGATAAAGTGTGGGTTTTCTGTAACTGTATCGAAGTCTTGCCATTCAAGACTAACTGATGGCATTGTCGGCCTGCCTGATATAAGTTGCAAACCCCTTTAACTGACTATTGCCTAGAACCACAATACAAATAACTGAATATAAATAGGTTCTATATCACTGTTCCAAACAACCACTCCGCCCTGCAGTTATATTTATTTATCTAGCTATATAAGCTTCAATAAAACCAACGGTAAAAATACACTTTGAAAAAGAAGGTAGCTAGGATGGTCGTATGGCAAAATACAATCCAAGTACACTTATATGTGCATTCACACATCAGTAGGTTTAGATGGCGACTAGTAACATAACAAGTGACGCGTATTCAAGAATTCTGTTATGGCTTTGGTAGAACACTGTTAAAGGATAGCTAATGTGGTCTATTTATAACTGCTCGGCCACCGGGAAACATCGGGTTAACTTGATTGGCAAGTATGAAATAATTTACTACACCAATTGGTATATATATCCTAGCTTTCTGCTTGTTTCCTAAACACTAGTGGAAGACAAAATATTTTTCCACCAAATAAATAGACTTTGAGGTTTAAAAAACAGCAAAAACTTGTCGCTTTGACATAGATAGTATTCTGAAACTAAATTGTCAAAATGCTGCTAGCTTTGACAATACCAGTCCAAATATATGAAAGAAACTAAAAATAAAGAAAATATCAAGTTCTTTTACCATCATTTAAAGGCAAAAGCACCAGCTTTTTAATTCCGAGTATTTAGTTTAGGTGATTTTACTTTAACCTTACTGGTATATAGTAATAAATACGATTCCAATTTTTTTGCACCATTACTGGCTTTAAAGCCAAACGAAAGATTTGATTTTATCTATGATTTATCAAATCCGTGCTACTAAGCTGTTTTGGCTATTCAGCGGTGTTAGGAAATACGCTGAAACTGACTAGTTTGATTAGGGCATCAGAAATATCCTCTTGTTTTCTCTTCTGATTGATGGCTTTTGTTTAGGAACCTTGGTAATTTATTGGTAGTTTATTTGAATAGATTTTGTCATTTGTAAATAAAATAAAGATGTGAATAACACAACTCGGATAAAACCATCCTTGTTTTTCTCGAAGTGTAATTAGTCATACAACTTTACCTGAAAATCGAAAATAAAAGAAGAAAATTTGGTGTACAGCAAGTAATTAGCTGCCTGATTTATATTGCAATTTACCGCTTTGAGTTATAAACAAATTACAGCGTGCACCAGTGTAAAAATTTGTTGAGATTGTGACCAAAAAGAATAACTGTGAATATATTTTTGCGTTAGAAATAATATAATTAATGCTGCCAACTAAATTTAAAAGCAAGTATTTCTGGCGCTATTTCAATTTTACTGAACTGACAAATGGGTCAATTTACTTGTAAGCAAAATTCATAACCAAAGTTTTAATTAAACATTTAATTCAAGTTCAAAAGTTTCAAAGTAAAAAGTTTTTTTTGTTATAAATGTTCAACTACCATCTAATATATTTTTTATTATTATTACTGATATTTAGAATGGCCTACTACTGGTCTATTTATTAACTTAGTTTCGTTTAGGCGTTTTATTTATTTAATTTACCAAATCTAGCAAAAAAAAATCCATTCTCTCGACTGGAAATAAATAAATATGATGATGGTCTTATTCCAACTGAAATCGGGATGCGCCTATATAATAAAATGAGTTTTTTAAATTATAAAATGGAACTTAAACTCGTTCGCTTTGGTTTTTCTAAAATAATGTAATATATTTTGATACTTGGTAAGTTTGCTACAAAACAAAGCCCAAGATACTTAATGATGCACCCATCAGTTTAACAATATTAAGGACTTGTTATCAAAAAACCTTTAAAAGGCATGAAAGCTTACATAATGAATAAAAAGTCGGGTTCAGCAAGTTATTCATAATAGGCACCATCGCAAGGCATGTTTTATTGTAAAACGTAGTTTTTATATAAAGGCAAGTAAACAATAACATGAAGCTTTAACCAAGAGCTTTGTAGAACAGTAAAAACGGAATATTACAATACACCATATTCATTTTACTACTGAATCCGTTTTTTTTCACTCGACAATTCCAAGTGCTCCTAGCCTTACTGCCCATTTAAAGCACTGATATTGGGACTAGATCACTTAAAGCTTTGTACGTGATAGATGGAATTTGATACTGATGCCTCTTTGCTTACATGGTATTATCGAATATTAGTAAGGTAGAAGCTTAAACAAGAAAACAAAAAGAGAAATTATGTTAAAAAGTCTGGGATACACCTTAACATTTTAGGCTTTGCGGTTTAAGCAACCCAATTTACTAGTGCGTGTATTATTGCTGAAAGTGGTAAAAGCAGAATGTGGTTTATGTTCCCTAAAAACACATTTGGATATTCCTAGCCAAACTTGTAATGATGTTAATAAGGAAATGATACATTGACACTCGTTTTTTAACCTTTAAATTGTTATTGGTAGTGTTTGTTTAACAATTTGTAATTTTTTACAAATTTATACCACACCAACTCCCCTTTTTTATAATCAACGGTAATAATAATTATCCGCAAACGAATAAAGTTAAGATTTGCTAAAGTAATAAAAGTAGGGAATCAATTTCGTTTGGACAACTCGAACAGTCTTTTAAAATCCCATTCGCAAGCCAGATGAAATAGTTGAAGGCTTTATTGAACTCATTAAATTACATAAATGAATAAAGTGTAAAGTCCAAATTTGATTTACCAAGTTAAAAAGTAAAATAAAGCAGAGAAGAACAATTCCTAAAAGGTACAGTGTGAGGGATGAGGAAAATGACAAAAAAAAACACTATTTATAGTTTAATACCGCCCCAATCTGCATTTTGACATTCAGTTTTGAAGAAGAAAAACCTCAAAGCAAATAATATCTATCCATCTTACTCTTTTAACTCTCAAAATCTTTTATCCAATTCATCTTAAGCGCTATTCAATTTTACTTTACTAACTCTCCAAATTACAAAAAACAGGGCACATCCCTACTCTCCTTTCAACAATTACAGCCCGAAACACCTTATTCTAATCGATAGCAAGCATAAAGCATATAAAAAATGTGCTTACTCAAAAAACTTCAAAAAGCAGCATACCAGCTTTCAATTATAACCATATATGGCCTTGTATATGCACAAGGTTCGGCTACACCGGCTGCTAGCCACCACAGTCGCCGTAACGATATTGACTTGAACCACGAGGATAACAAACATGGTATATTCACGGATTTGGAACGCGCACATTATGTGGATGTGTATACCAGAAACAGGACCCCCAAGTTTATCTTTTGGTCTATATTTTTAGTGCTATGGACGATTTTTTCGGTGTCATCAACAGTTATGTTTCTTATAAAAACTTCGAAAATGCCAGAGTTTAGATTTAACTCAATGACCATGACGCTGTGTGTGATAATATCCGGGTATCTTTATATGGTCCATGCCGTGCTAAACGAAATGTTTATACCTTACTACCCTTGCTACCTGCGTCTTTGGGTCACATACCCTACAATGCTGGTATTTAGTATCTCTATATTGTTCCGAACAATCAAGTATATTTTGAAAATCCGTACGATTCAGTACAAAAACGAGATATCTGGCTTATTGTCTCACCATAACAAAAGCACTCGATTTAACGATCTGAACACAAAGAAAAACAAGTTTGCCAACACAAATGGAGTCGTAAAATTCCTTAAGTTCCTTACAAACAGACCATACAGCAACAATGTTGACGAGATACAGGAAGAAATAAAGTATAGACTAACCACAAACAACAATATCATGTACGCAGTGAGAAATCGAAACTACATCATAACAATTGTTTCCTCTTTGGTTCTTTCTTTTGCTCTAGCAGGATACTTCTCAACCTTTGACGATTACATATTTGGAAAGCCCGTGTTCTTTTGTCCAGCTAAAGTAACAGTGGTAATCATCCCATTCTATTCAATAGTTGGAACCCTCGCATCACTAACCATACCTCTATTATTTATGTGCTTTGGTCTTGGAGATGCTTATGGTATCCAGCAAGAGTTGTTGGTAACTTTGATCTCAACAATTACCTTCCTCCCAACCCAGATTCTATACAACCAGTTTGTAACAACAGAAACAATGCTTTATGCCACAGGGTATGTGTTTACGCTGCCAATATTCTTCCTGCAGCACTACTTTTTAATCATCAACCCTCTAATCAAGGCGTACTCTATGAGGAGATTCAAGAAGGCTGACAAGGCCCATGTAAAGACCGGCAATAACACAAACTCATCACGACGAGAACAGTTTGAGAGCCTGCTGGCGTACCCTGCCGGTTTTATAAGACTGGAGAAGGCGGCTTCAGAGACCTTTTGTCCAGAAAATGTCGAGTTCCTCAAGGACTACCAGCTCCTAAAGTTTCGAGTTTGCAGTACAATAGTCAACGAGTCCGAAGATGGGTCTTCTGCTAGTATAAGCGAAAAGAGTTTCAACTTGAAGGGTTCTAGAAACAAGCCATTCGAACCCGAACAAAGACTTGATTACGATGACTTCAACAATTTAAACATCAACTCTGATACCATTACCATTGGCGATGAGGTAGACTTTGACCAGCTAATAAGCGGAGACTTGGTGCACCCACTCCCCATGACTATCCCAGAAACCGTGTATAGGATGGGGCTTGTTCTAGAGCTCAACATAATCAACGAGTCTGAGGGCGTTTTTGAAAAAACCATACCAAGGATGACAACCGTGCCAAAAAAGTTGAATATCCACTATATCAGGTTTTACCAGAAATACATTCAGTCCGACGCTTTGTTGGCGGTTAACATACCAGTACGTGTGACCGCGCCTATAGTAAACTCAGTTGAAAACGAAAAGTACACGCTGGGTATGTTTGATGAGGCATTCGCTGAGGTTATAAACAACCTGTACGAAAACACTTACGTCGTGATGCTGAAAAGCCTTTAAGCACAGCCAATACCTTGTTTCCGTCATATCCTTTGTATCATAATTTACCAATTGTTTTTTTTTAATAAGAAACAACTGACACCAAGATATCTCAACCTATTTATTTGTTGACTACTCGCACAACTTTACATCTTGCTATAATTATGGTTTCCGATCCAAACAACATTTATCCTTCTAGACACAGTATTACACAAACCCCTATTATAGTTGCGTTTATAGCTCCTGGGAGAGGAGTTAAAACAATCAACCGCCAAGATTCTCAAGAATCCTGACACCCTCGGCGCCAAGACGATGCTGGCAACAGCGTCGTTTTTGGAGGCCATTCACAAACCCCGCCACTTGATCCTGTCCAAGCTTAAAGTAGCACCAATCTCCCTGAACCAATGCCGATCGGGTACGGACGATCTAATTGATCGAAGGGGTGTTGGCTAATAGAGTCATTTAACATATCAAAATAGCACAGTGTTTTATAGTATTTTTATGATATTGTTTGATATTGTATGTTTTGTTGTGTTGATTCTGTTACCAATAAACCACATAAATAAAATAAAATGAAAATAAAAATAAAAAAAATAAAACAATAAACCACACAAATAAAAAGATTGAAAAAATTTATCAGCCGGTGGTTGATTTAAACCAAACCAAATTTCCCATTACAAGATAAAGTGCTTTCTTATATGAATCAAATTGTTTTTTTTTTCGTTATTTCAAAGTCGGCGCTAAGTGGGCGGGGGATGGATGGATGGGTCTAATTCGTGCTTAATGTTGACAGGTCTAAAAAGTTCGAGTGTGTTTAGTGCTAATTGCTAGAAGAGTTTTGGAAATAATAAGGAGAGAAAAAAGAGCAAGTTTTTGCAAATCGGATGTAAATCCTAATAAAATATATCACAAATATTTCTCAATTAGAAAAACCGCGTTAATATATTGGCATCTTTATTGCGGGATGGGAATATGTGAGTTGGAAATGTTGTATTTAGCTGATCTATTTTTTTTTTTTACTATGATGTGATGTGATGTGTCTTTTTTATTTTATTTGCTAGAGGTATACTACAGTATATAATGCGATATAATACGTCACAAAATCGTCACCTTAAAAGGTACTACAACTGTGTTGCATACATGCAAATACATAGTGATTAGTAAGGGACTTTTATCCAGCGAATACAAGCGCTTAGAGTCGTGCTGGCGTCAAAGGCAAATACTGAGACTGGATCAATATCAAAATCACTGTTTAGTTTTAGTTTTAGTTTTAGTTTTAGTTTTATTACATTGTTTTTTATTTGTATCCCTAATACCATCGTATAAAGGACATGTAGATGTACAAGCCAAAAAAAAAGTGCATAAATAGATATAATCAGAACTTTGCGGTTCTGGTTTTAGAGCTCCCAATCTTTTATAATATAGCATTATTGGTTTGCAAAAATAAAAAGGAATAAAAAATTAGAATAAAGTATCTGTCATTATAATCAGAAAGTGCACAATTATCAATATCATAAAACAACACCCACTAGAACTGCAGCATGAGTATGCTGAAAAGAGCGCGTGTACTTGTAAGTCAAATCCTGCTATGTTCGGTATTGTACTTTTTGCCGACAGAAAGCAGTGCCATACCACCGGCCACACTTTTTATAAAACGAGATGAGTCAATATCAACAAACCACACAACTAAACCACAAAACCAATCAGAGAGCGGGAAGACCAATCCAGAGGCAATATACGGAAGTGTGAAGGAGCCAAAGATAATAGTCTGGACCATTATTTTGGCCATTTGGGCAGTTATTTCGATTTCGTCAACGGTTTTGTTCCTGGTGAAGGCCAGAAACATACCAGAGTTTAGGTTTAACTCAAAGACGATGACTTTGTTTGTGGTGGTTTCAGGGTTTATTTATTCGGCGAACGTGATGCTATCGGAGATGTTCAGCCCAAACTATCCGTGCTTCATCCAGCTCTGGACAGCATACCCAACCTTGTCAGTGTTTTCGCTTTCAATAGTATTTCGGGCAATCAAGTTTATTTTACAAATCAGGATGAATCGCTATAAAAACGAGATATCTGGGTTGCTAACACACTATGACAGGAATAGGGTCCACAATAGAAAAAGCTTTAACAACACAAATTTTGCAAAGCTAAATGGTTTTAAAAAAGCGGTGAGGTACTTAGTCAACGGGTCGTACAAGGATGATATTGACGAGGTTATAGTAGAAATAGAGTACAGACTGCTGGCAAACAGCAGAGTGACGGCACTTGCGCGAGACCGAAACTACACTATAGCCATTTCAGTAATACTAGTTGCTTCGTTTGCTTTTGCAGGATATTTTACAGCAAACGAGGCATACTACTTTAGCTTCAATGGGCTAAACTGCTCGACCAAGGCCACTGTATATGACATTGTTTTCTACGTGGTTGTGGCCTCAGCAGCACTGACATTGATTCCACTGACAATAATCTGCATAGAAATGGGCGATGCATTTGGGATACGCCAGGAACTGTTCGTAACCACATCATCAACTGTTTTGTTTCTCGCCATTGCCTACTTTTACAACGAATTCTCACCAACAAAGTACCTGTACTATGCCACAGGGTATGTGTTTACGCTGCCAATATTCTTCCTGCAGCACTACTTTTTAATCATCAACCCTCTAATCAAGGTGTACTCTATGAGGAGATTCAAGAAGGCTGACAAGGCCCATGTAAAGACCGGCAATAACACAAACTCATCACGACGAGAACAGTTTGAGAGCCTGCTGGCGTACCCTGCCGGTTTTATAAGACTGGAGAAGGCGGCTTCAGAGACCTTTTGTCCAGAAAATGTCGAGTTCCTCAAGGACTACCAGCTCCTAAAGTTTCGAGTTTGCAGTACAATAGTCAACGAGTCTGAAGAGTTTTACAACGAGGACGCAGATGATGAGGAGTGTTCATTGAGGCCCAAGCCAGAGAAGTATTTTCTGTCAGAATCGAGATTCGAGCTGGGAGATTTTAGCATTGTGAACGGAAACGAAGAGGTCATGTCAATCAGCAATGAAGTAGACTTTGACCAGCTAATAAGCGGAGACTTGGTGCACCCACTCCCCATGACTATCCCAGAAACCGTGTATAGGATGGGGCTTGTTCTAGAGCTCAACATAATCAACGAGTCTGAGGGCGTTTTTGAAAAAACCATACCAAGGATGACAACCGTGCCAAAAAAGTTGAATATCCACTATATCAGGTTTTACCAGAAATACATTCAGTCCGACGCTTTGTTGGCGGTTAACATACCAGTACGTGTGACCGCGCCTATAGTAAACTCAGTTGAAAACGAAAAGTACACGCTGGGTATGTTTGATGAGGCGTACTTGGGCGTGCTAAACAACCTGTACGAAAACACATACCCAATAATGCTGAAAACCCTTTGATGCCACCAACCTTTCTGTTATGCCTTAACAGAGTGTGTATATATTCACATCGACACTGCCTCTGGTCCCGCCACTAAACTCACACAAAGCTTGTACTTTTAACGGCATTTTTTCCAATCGACGTGTATTTCCCGTTTTTTTTTTTCAAGTGAAGTCTTGTATTTGCTATTTCGTCTTTATGTCGTTGATTTAACCCATGCTTTACTGACTGGTCAGTTGATCTACTTTTACTTTTACTCTTACTACTTTTCTACCAGCTTTATTTATTTTTATATTATTATTTATCTTAACTATACTATTATCTATACCATTATCTATACTATTATCTATATTTGTCGTTTTATGTACCTATACCATTATGACTATAGACCAACTTGAATTCAAGCTTGAACGTTTCATTTTGTCACTTTTTTTTAGTCTTTTTGAGTGATCATGTTTTGCAAAATAATTAGTTCAAGAAAAAAAAAAATTTGTGTGAAAAATGAATAAATGCTAATATGATTTCTTTAACTTTTTTTTCAAGTTTGATGATCCATTAATTTTCGCAACATTTGTTTTAATTTAAAAAGTAAAACAAAACCTTTGTAAATACATGAATGAAAAGCTGTTCTGCTTTATTTTTTTTTGTTTTAAAGAATTGGTGGCTAGACAGTATAGAATAACTGTTTTGAAATAGCAGAGACAGGGTAAAATAACAACAAGTACAATGGGTCCAATCAGAGGTAAGTTGGCACAGAATCGTCTTATGTAGCGTTAGAACCCAAAGTTCAAAGAAAAACAGGTGGACATTATTGATCTTGTAGTCGAGAGTATATTTTAAAACGTTCGGGTTTAATATTTAGGACATAGGCAATGCCAGGTATGTCAAAGTGCAGAATCCAAATACAAATGTCCAGGCTGTGGAAATAACAGCTGTAGTTTGGCTTGTGTGTTGAGGCACAAAGAGAGGACGGGCTGTACAGGCGAAAGAGACAAGGTTGAGTATGTAAAGTTGAAAGAGTACAGCGAAAACAATTTAATGAAAGATATAAGTTATATGGAGGAATTGAGGCGGTACAGAGACAATTTGGAGCGATTAGGACCATTTTCCATGTCAGACAGAAAGCAGCTGGAGGAGAGACCGCAAACAAACAGAAATAGAAACCCCAAAACAGGAAATACGGCAGGCTTGAGTAATGCAGGGAAACAGTTGAGCAAAAAGCTTGGAATGCTAACAAGGAATGCAAAAGCTAGGCATGGGACTACAATCTTGATTATGCCAGCTGGGATGAAGAAAAGAGAGCTAAACAAGTCGTTTTATAATACAAAGTAAGCCTGAAATAAATAATTGCAGAGTAGAGTTGCTATGAATGGAATATACGAATTTGTAAATTACAATATATATTTTTTAAAAAAAGTATATAATTGAATATTGAAATAATTATAGAATTGGAAAAGTTTTATGGACTTTGGAGATAATTGTACCAGAAAAAGCTGGAATGATAGAACCAGATAACAAACAGAAAGACGAGGGTACAAGCGAGAATGCAAGCAGCGATAAAAATGGGGATAAAAGCGAGTTTCTAATACTTGAGCACTTTGTTCCTGAAGACTTTAGTATGAGTCAACTATGGGATTACTACAAAAACAGTGGGTTGGTTAAAGATATGGATGATAATGGTAAACAGTCTGGCGAGTTTGTACAAGACGACAAAGACAGGGTTATAGACGATGATGAGGCAGTGGGAAATGCTGCTATAGAACCTAAAGAAAGTGTTGCTGGTGATGGGGCGTTAGTGGAAAACAAGGTTGCGAGTTTGAATAGTTCAACTCAAGATAGGGAAGCAGGTAGCATCAGAACGGCAAGGTTCAAAAGTAGCTTGAGCGAGCAGCAAAGAAGAGAAGTGTTGGAGGTTGGAGACACTGATTCGCAAGACGGAAATAAGGTGGAGTTTTATTTCAAGAAGCCATTTTTCAAGGTAAGAATAGCAAGAACGATGTGTTGTAAATAGCGAACATTGAAAACTATCTGTGTGTTTATTTTTAAAAGTAAATGAGTAAATAAAAACAAAAGTGTGCTTTTATTTTTTTAGAAGGGGGAGGACGAACTGGAGTTGATTGATCCAAAGACGATGCTAAAGGACATACTCAAAAACAGGACTTTGGTTGAGTTTCCATCGGTGGTTGTAAAGAGAGATAGTGACAAGTAACTAGCAATGTTGTAAAATAAAAGATGAAAAGTGGGAATGAAAAGTGGAAAAATAAAATGATTTAGATTGAACTTGAGCTAGACTTTGAAATGCTTCAAATTGACTACTTTATACGATTTGGAAGCAAACAATAAAATAAGAATAAAATATTTAATTTAAATTAAATAAAAGTAAATTAAATAAAAGTAAATTAAATGAATAAAATAGAAATGAATAAAAGAACAGAATAGAATGGAAAAAAGAAAAACAAGTTGGAAATGAGAAATTGGTAGGATTTACAAGTATGGGGAGGGGATGGGAGTAGAGTTGGTGGAGGATTCAGAGAGCAGTTGATTGTTATGATTGGGGGGATTGGCAGAGTTGATGAGCATAAGGCAGCTTTGTCTTCTGTTGAAAGTGGTGGAGAGGTTTGCAAGAGGAGAGTCTAGAGTAAAAGAGAGGATGCCTTTGTAGATGTTAATGAGGTCAATTCTCTTGCTAAGGGAGATTTGGGGCAAAGACTTGTTGAGAGCGGGGCTGAGGATATGGAAGGAAAAGAAAAGAAGAAAGAGACAAAGGAGTAAGGATTCCAAAATAAAGACGGGAATAAAGTAGTAGATTTGCTGGGACAAAAAGGAGCAAAAGATGTAGGTGAGAATGTAGAGGGCATAAATGGTTATCAGCGGGTAATGGATGGCCTGAAGAAGGCGGAGTTTTCTGGCGTTTGACCAGAGTATTCCAACCGAAATGAGAGAATTTTTGGCAATGGGAAGATGACGAGACTGGGCGAGCTGGTGCGGTTTAGTTTCGGGTGATTGTGATTGTGATTGTGATTGAGTGGTTGAATCAGAGTCAGGATTGAGGTTGGGGTTGAGATTGGGGTTGAGGTTAGACTTTTGGATCTCTTTGTACTTTTCAAGCAGTTTTGTTGTTGAGAGCCACGACTTTGACTTGAGAAGATTTGACACGTGCAGGGCGTTTTGCAAGGTGATTGGCCTGTGTAAGTGACCGTTGAGTTCAGAAGGGGAGCTAGACGAGCCTTTAGATTTGGTGGTAGACTGTTCAACACACGAGTAGTAGATGGCGTTGAGAAGGGCAATGTTGGATTTGGTCAGCAGTTCGACGTAGCTGGCCTGGACCTTTTTGGTGTGGATAAAGCATTTGTTGGAGTAGATTAGCGCAGTTAGTAGAATGGTGGCCAAAAATGGAAGCCCTCGGTCCAACGACGTGGAGTTGTACCCTACCGCAACTATCAGGGCAAACGCGGCACCCCGCAGCGCCATACTTTCCATATTGGACAGCTGCGAGCGCACATTCCCATGTCCTTTGCTCACCAACATCAACACTAGTGTGCAGATAACCAGCGAGGCTGCTTTTGAAATCAACGAAAGAACTGTTGGGAGGATAAGCAGTATCGAGTTGCCGGACCCATCTGAATAGACACCTAAAAGTTCAAAACCACAAAACGTTTTATTACCAAACATCAATACAATACTTTTTTCCAACACTTTAATTTACAAATATACATGTTTAATATAGTATAACCTAGTTTGGCTTAGTTTAGTCTAACCTAGTATAATCTAGTTTGGCTTAGTCTAGTATAACCTAGTATAATCTAGTTTAGTCTAGTCTAGTTTAGTTTAGTTTCTCTACTTACTTGAGGCCTGACCGTAAATGTAATAGTAAAAGTGCGAAATCACGCTTACAAGCTGGACAAAAGGTATGATTTTTATCAACGCCAGTACATCCGCGTTCCCCTGGTTGCGTTTAATTAGAGCCATAGACAGCACTCCAATTATACAGACTCCCCACAACGGCCCAAACACAACCCGATAGTAATCTTCAATCGGAATCATCCCAACAGGCTGCTCTGTGACTGCTCCGCCGCCAACCGAATTTACCATTGCCATTCTCAGGCTCAACCTCACCGAATATGGCAAACACCCAACCGTAATAACCGTGTACTCCTCTGTCGTCGACTCAACAGGCAGCTTGTAATCCAGCACAAACCCCCCATAAAATTCCTTCAACAAACTCTGCATTTTTTCACCCAAGTTGTTATCTTTTATTGCTGGAACATTCTCATCCCCAAGCGCATAGCTATAACCAAACTCCTTCCCAACTGTTGAAATCGCCTTAAACGCCCCATCACTCTTCACTCTAAACTCCTCTTGCCCCGAGTCCTTCTCTAAGACCGTGCCTTCTTCCTTAAACCGCTGCATCTTGCTCAATGGCACCACAAACTCTACACCTTTAAAGTACTCCTCGATATTCAAACAAAATTGTTCTGGCTTTTTTATTTCCGTGTCAACTTTTTGTCTCAGCTTCTCCAATATATCCATAATCACATACTTTTTCCCAAACACAAAGAACACATTGTCAGTCATGTAGCCAAAGTCCGTCACATTTGTCTCTTTTCCCGTTTCCGTCTGTCTCTTGTAAAATAGTATATTCTCATTACTTCTGTCGATCCCTTCTTCTGTCTCAAGTCCTTTATTTGTCCGAACACTTTTTCCCGCCGCGTTTCTTACCTCTGGCTTTCCCATAATCAACGAAACCATTCCCGCTCCTCCTCCTCGCATCCCAAACGGCTCAAATCCCGTCATGTTCGCCTTTTGATACATGTTCAGTGTTTTGAATTCCGGCCCTGTTGTCACTCCCGATATAACTATATTTACATTTGTCATTCTATACCCCTCGATCCCCACCAGCGCAAACAAAACCAATACCAATACCAAAGCTCGGATCTCCATTCTTCTCTCTTTCTCTTTGCTATTTTATTATTCACAAATATTTCAACTACCAATATATTACTTTCTATCTATTTACAAGCACTCGTATCGTATGTTTATCCCATACTTTTATTTATACTCGTTATTAGCTTACTGTATTTGTGTTTTATTTCCGCCTCTATTCTTTTTTTTATTCCCTTAAATTGTTTTAACGATTCTTGCAGCTCTTTAAACTTCTTTTTAAAGGTTGCGTTAAACTCGTATTTAAACTCGCATTTAAACTAATTTTTAAACTAGTTTTTAAACGTTGTTTCGCTGCTTCTAGCTTACATTTATATACATATACATTCTTCCCTTTTAGGCTGTTTTCCTTTTTTTTTTTTTTACTTGTTATTTTCTCAAATCTAATTTGATTGGAAGCTTTCAAAACCGCTTGGAAACGTCGTGTTATAAATCAAACTAAAAAAAATTCCAATCATAATTAACCATAAAACTATTTAATTGACATTGATTACTACTGCGTCATCTTAATTTTTTAGATTCCACTGTTTATTTGATTAGAAAAAAACCGTTGGCCAAGGAATAGGTAAAAAAAAATATATTGCTCAATTGCGTCTAAACCGTTCATTTGGGGGTTTTTTTTAATGCCCAATGTTTGTTAGAGATTGCTTTTAATCCCACCTTTATTTATTTATTTATTTTGAATCAAGTAAAGCCAGTTTCAATATTTACTTGGTTTTGAATATCAGACCTTTATGAAACAAACCCGAATACAAACCAAAATGGTTATGCGTTGGATAACGGACACCATCAGTACTATCTGTGTCATTATTGGCGATGAAGAGGAAGATATCCTTTTCTTTTTTTCTTTCCAATTTTTTCAGGAGCGCTTTCCAAAAAAAGCCGAATTATACCGTTAACCCAAAAATGCTACTGGGTTTGCCAAGCAATCGCGGTATTGCTTGATGTTTTTATTAGATTGGCGACTCTGGTATACCAGCCATCCAATTAGTCTTATCTGCAAGTATGGGTGTCCTTTTATATTTTTCAGAAAAACTGGTCTTTTAATACAAATTGTAGTTGGCATGGTATATATATACATTTTTTTGGCTCAAGATTAGTTTTACTATATAATTATATTTCTAGCAGCTCAAGTCTGTTAGCCAAAACTTGAAACAATAGTACCACTAATAAAATACTAGCGGTGTGTCTAGGTGACTTGGATAGCTAATAAACTGCGATGGTCTAAAATAAAACAGTAAGCAGTATCAAAACTATCTTATAAAAAAGCAATATCAAAATAAACATGTACACAACCTATCTGAAATAAAGTTTGACAACTATAGCTTGTAGTGGGTTCCATCCATTCTAGGGCGTCTTTTCCCCCCAAAATTCTAGCATAATATGTATACTAGGTATGTCTTTGGTTAAAGCTCGTATGGTGACAAAGGCATAGGAGAGAGGGGATGAAATGTGCCAAGAAAAGTAAATAGGGCATATGGGTCCAATGGAAATCTACTTTGCACTCATCTTGTAAAGAGTTGTGTCCAACATTTGTGTTCCGCACATAGCACATATACCTTTTTTATACGCGCAATCTACAGTTTAGATATTTAACATGTATTATTTCCACTCCAGCGCTATACAACAACAGCGTACAAACAAGAAATTGAGTTTTGGATACTTACTCTGACAGTACGACGAGTGGTTTTGATGGAGTGACGATTTACACAGCTTACACTTGTTCTTGTACGGGTCAAACCTATTTTTTCATTTTTTTTTATTTTTTAAAAGAAAGTTTAATAAAAGCAGGTTGGGTTCGATTTACCAGTCAAACACAAAGTTGGAATACACTTTTGCCATGTGGGCAAGTACAGGTATGAAAAATAAATAAATCTGACAAGTAGTACTCGTTGTGGTTGAAAATATTCGGTATAGACAAGCCATGTATTACCTGTTTGATTTGGACTGTGATAGCAATTTATTCTCGCCTACTTTTCTTTCAGTGCCAACTAGTTGAAATCAAGGCAACCCAAGTTAATTTATATGTCTGTTTAAAAAACCTTGGCTATAACATACTTTAAAGTGCATACTTGCTTTTGCTATTGGTAGATCCTTCCTTCCACTTGTCGGGAGTCACAATCTTGCTCAATTTTTTTTCGCCTATAGTTGGCATTAAAAATATGTTAAAGACAATGTTTCCTTATACGCACTGTCAACGAAATCAACGCATTTGCTGGAAATATTTTGGTTTCAAGTATTAATTCTAAATCTCTCTAGTAGGGTAAGACCCAAACTTGAATTCTACATCGGCTTATTCTTCAGTAAAAATTCAGGACAACTCGTAATAAAAAAAATATATAATACTGAACAAACCACAGTTTCTACGGTACAGCACGATAAAAACACTGTTTTTTGAATATAACTCAAGTATACATATATTTATTTATTTACTTACATTTCTTGCAAACCATTGCCAGCTAATATGAATGAGTAATACTCGGTCAATTGAAAAGTTGGTGAAAAGAGTAAAGCAAAAATATGTGCTAAAATTTAAAATTATTAGGTGTTTTCAAAAAAAAATAAAAAAAAACAATTAGAGTGCGCATACTTTGATTAAAAAATAGTAATCGCTCGTTTTTTTTTTCTTTTAAGCAATTTCCTTTTTGGTTTTTAGAATTGAATAGGTTTCGATGTACATACATTTTTTTTGAATTTGATTTCGCACGGCTTGGTATATACATTTGAACTACTTGTGACCTTTTGTTTGGATACTATGAACTTCTCTTAAATCTGTCTATACACAAAGTAAACAAATGTCGCCAACTCTAAAGCTTTTGACCAGAAAAGCCACTAAACACTATTTGGTAGTCAGGAATTGTACCCCATTTTATTATTTCCGAGTAGAGCAAGAGTAAAGTTAAAGTCCCGATTTAAAAAAAAAAGCTGGAAACTGAGATAGAGCTACAAAGTCGTGCTCTAATCTTGATGCTTGTGGTTTATGCGAGGCATCGACTCGTCAAACCAGGATACCAACTTGTACACAGCGACAATGGAAGCAAGCTATATGTGCTCATATTTAACGTGTGTTACAAATGTAAAGCGTTTTTTCTCTCACGGTTCCATCACCTATCAACTAATACATGCAGATGATTCAATCGTAGCTGCTTCCTTTGTGTTTACTTTAAACTAGTTGAACCGTGAATAGGGAAAAAGAAAAAAAAAGTTGTTTCTATTTAATTATGAAAACCTAAAATAATATAACAAAAGATTGTTTGCAAAAATAATTAAAAATAAACCCTAGAAAAATAAAGAAGTACGACTACACACACCCCTTTACTAAATATATGCACAAACCTTTCAATAAAATATAAAAAAAAATACAGAAAAATTATAAAAGCAAACATTTGGATTTCTTTTTAGTTACTGGTGGTTCCAAAGCAGCAACAATGGCTTCATCAAATACATTCTTCAAACCCTTTTGGGTCAAGGCTGAGCATTCAACGTATTTGACTGCACCAAGCTCGCGTGAAAGTCGCTCGCCCATATCGGTACCCAATGGGCGTTGACGTTGACGCTGCAATTTTTCGATTGTGGCATGGTCTTCGCGAAGATCGACCTGTGTTCCAACAATCAAGCAAGGCACTCCTGGGCAGTGATGGCGGACCTCGGGGAACCATTTTTCACGGACATTTTCATATGAGGCAGGGGAAGTAATTGAGAAGCAAACCAAGAACACATCAGTTTGTGGATACGAAAGAGGTCTAAGACGATCGTAATCCTCTTGACCTAAATTTTTTTAATAAAAAAACAGATAAAAAACACAAGGAATGAGCATTGGTAACCATGTGCAAAACACAACAAAACTAGATATAGCCAATGCTTTTGAACATGTAATCAAGTTACAGATAACATGGTAGATGTTATGCTTTTATAAAAATAAAAAAGATAGCAAACAATATTTACCTGCAGTATCAAAAAGCCCTAGGGTATACGGCTCATCTCCAATCATAACAGTGACGGCATAATTATCAAAAACCTAGTTTTTAAATATAAGGGTATGCTAAAAGTTATAACCACGTTCTGTTGAAATGTTGAAGAGAGAATATTCACAAGTAAAAAAGTGTAATGTTGGTTCTATAATCTCTGTTGGAAATTGGTGTTACCGTTGGGACGTATTCAGAAGGAAACTTGTTGGTGGTATACGATATCAGAAGACAAGTCTATAAACAAGTTGTAGAATTCAGCAAAACAAAAGAGTAAAAAGTTAGTAAAAGCAAAGGATTAGTAAAAGCAATCCAAGTAGCCGCACATTCAAATACAACAAGAAATAAGCTAAAGGAACTAAACAGATTGAATAAACCATCAGATTAAATAAACAGATTAAATAAACAGATTAAATAAACAGATTAAATAAACAGATTAAATAAACAGATTAAATATACCAACAGATTGAATATACCAACAAATTGAATATACCAACAGATTAAATAAGTAAACAAAACATACTTTTCCAACAGCACCGTCTCCTACAACTACGCATTTAATTGTTTGCATCCTGAATTAAAAGTCAAAGAGTGGCTTGTGTTTGATATTATACCAGGACTTTGCAAAAGTATACAATAAAGCCAAATGTACTTTTTCTTATTTGAATTTATAGGGTTGTAGCTATCGTGATGATAATATTTTTTTTTGACTCTGCCAAATCGGAAATGCTCTATAGAATCTCAACTATCAAGAATAAGTTTGGATGTGAAAGTATTCTAGAACCCTTAACGTTCGAAAGGCTATCAAATGGGTACAGGTGTAGTTGCCTCTTGTAAGAAGTTTTCAAAATAAAAATATATTGGCTTTTTAAGAAAAAAATAACAGCTATATAAAAACCCTTTTATTTTATTATATATTTGTTTGAAAATATTGCAAGGCGCTTTAAGGAATTAGAAAGCTTAATTAAATGACGGAACATGTAATATCTTGAGGAATTTCAAAGCAATTTTGGAATCCAGCTTTTGTTAGAAAAGTGTTTTAAAATATTAGTGTAGTCAGTTTTGAGAAAAAATTGTGGAGTTGGCTTATAATAAACATAAAAAAGTGAATATACAATTTGCAACACTCAAATGTTCAAATATTTCAACGTATAACATCTAATATTGTGATGATTATTAAGTAGAGCCAGATTTACCCAATAAAAGCAACAGCACTATTTTAATAATCCTAAATGCATTGGTGGCCAATAAAACCCCCAAAAATAATAACAAAATGTGCATAAATAAAATTAATATCGCTAAAATTATTTAATACTAAAAAAACTACTGAATTTCAATATTTACATTTGGAAAAACAATCAATTATATCTTTCTAAATATTGTAAGGAAATCAGAACTGAACATGTAACAATACGTCGAATATTCTATTCGGGGGTTTTATCTTTTATTTCAGCCAAACTCTTGAACACGCAAACTCCAATTGGAATAACAAGCAGGATAGGCTGCAAAAAAAATAAATACATATGAATTATAATTATGTGTTTTGTAATTTAATGTAAACAATAGAGGCTCTTTTAGCAGCCAGAAAAACTACAAACAACAATATTCGCTAGCCAATAGGCTATGGGCGGAAAACAATCTGCTCAAATAAAGGATTTCATTAAGCCAAATTGAATTGCTACTTATTAATAGAGCGAATGACATTTAAAAAGATCTATAGCCTATTTTAAAGCAGGTGCATTGGTTTGTGCTGTATATTTACTAGTCAGCCTATTGGATTGGCATACACTAAAAGAGCTGCAGATTTTTAATATTTAACCTGTGTTTAAGGAGGCAATGTTATTAACAAACCAACCGAGGAAAATAGAAAAACCAAGCTAAATCAGTATGCTTTTCAGTCAACTAGGACAAACAACGATATTAAAGTGATCTAGCTATATGCCCTACTTGATCAATGACATGGAAGTAACAAACCAAAATCACAGCAAGTGGTATGCTTTCAAAAACGTCCCTGATCAAATGAAACCAACAGATCTAGTTGATATAATTACCGTTGGACCAAAACACCTCGTTAACTCTATCTCGATCACATCAAATAGTTCGTCAAGTAAACCCATTGCTTCTGAAAGCAAAAATGATCACAGCGGCTCTAGCACCGGTGAGATTAAAATGTTTCGACTTGTGCGTTAAACATGGGCATTGTGCTATATAAAAAAAGTGATACAACACTCTTGCAAAGTTTGCATTCAAGCATGCTGAATAGGTGTAACGCTCCAAACATAAAAAGACATAACACTAATGTTTTCAAATATGATTTCAAGTATTTTTTCAGGTATGTTTTCAGATATGCTGAATGACGTAGCACATTGTATGCTTTTATCGTTACATTAGAGTCAATTGTTTTAATGAAGTAGTGCATGTATAAGTTATACACTTTGGTTATTACTTTTCGCGAGGTGCTTTAACAAAGCAAAGATACAGCCGCCAACTACACTGCATGTACTGGTATTAGTTTTCTCTAAGCAATTACAATAGCAGAGATACAAGTTGTTTTTATTTTATTTTAATGAATATATATTTTAGCATAGTTACTACCCTACTATTAACATAACACACTGCGAAGAGTTGTTGTTGTTGTTGATGCTGCTATTTAACCACTGCACAAGGGCCTTGGTAACTTGACCCTGAAACAGTACTTAAATCGGACCAAATATATCAAATCACAGGGCTCGTTTTCCCAAACTGGCTTTAAAAAGACGAATTTGGGCTTAGCAACTCTCTGACCAATTACTCAAGCAGATCCAAATTAACCTCTAAGAAACCAGTTTTAAAATAATTTACTACAAAATATGTTGATTATGGGGGGGTATGTAGGGTTCAAAAATCGTCTTCGACTTATTTTTGCTAGACTTATTTTTATCTTTATGCGGCTTGATCTTTTCTCAAACCTGTTAATTACCCCCAGATAAAACCATCCAGCATTCATTTTTAAAATAAAGAAGTAATATAATATAACAAACCTCTTTTCGATCGGCTGCCTAAATTTAACTAGCGGCGAAAATATGTTTTTGTCTTCGATAAAAAAAAGCCCAAAACGCTTTGAGGATTTTGCAAAATTCTCATATGCTAGATTCAGCAATTTAAGTCCTAAAACGACAAGTTATCGCGATTTCAATTCAATCTCAAAACAATACTTGCAAAAAAGCAACACCAACAGATCAATCCACATACATTTTAGCAATGCAGGAAATGTAGAGCGACTCGTCAATTTTAGCAGAGGGATTTCAAGCAAAATCAATTTAAATAACCGAACGGTTGGAATATATTGCCGCTCCAACTTGGCCAGTAGAAACAGTGGAGTATGCAACCAGATAGTACTCCGCAGACAGTACACTAATCTGGGATACACAATTGTCCAAAAGGCAAAGACATTTGCATATGTGGGAGTTTTGTTTTTTACTGTTGGAGTCTTTGGGTATATTGGGTATATACTTTATGGAAGCATTCTGGCGCCTAATAGTCCAACCAGAGTCTATAACGAATCTCTAGACCTCATTAGAAAAAGCAAAAAAATCAGTGAATTATTCGGAAAAAAGATTGAAGGATATGGAGAACCCACTTCAGGACGACTCCAGCGCAACAGAACCATCTAGTAAGTCCTTTAAATTTCATTTAAAAAATTAAACTTATGATCCAACAAGCAATTACCAGTTATTAATTGCTGTTGTTATCATCGCCTTTTTTATAATCATTCCTTTTTTTTTTTTTTTTTTTTGAA
>LUVW01000014.1:445805-476436 GCA_001661515.1 Capniomyces stellatus | reverse complement strand
TTTTTTTTTTTTTTTTTTTTGAATTTAGCCACAAGGACTCAATCAACAAGAACGGGCAAAACGAGTTGGCGGTCAGATTTTACATTGAGGGAGAAATAGGCAAACATTTTGGAGTGGTGAATATTAAGCTGCTGGAAAACCCAGCGTCAAAAATATGGAACTACCATTTTATAACGGTTGATGTTTACGATATGGCCGAGTTGGAATCAGCTGCAAATGCAGAGATTGCAGGAAAAAAAAGCCCTGGACTTAGAAACGACTACTCTAGCCTACAAAGCAGGACGTGTTTATTGCCACCAAAATCAACCATTGATATCTTTGCCTCGCCAGAATTTTTACGGGAAAGGCAACTACAGCACCAATCTAAACGAATCAACTCTGGGTTCTTCAGCCCAAGAAACACTCCTGGCAGCTCAGATAGAACAGAGTCGTCTTGGCTGAGTGTGCTAAAACCGTCCTCATGGTCAAAGTAGTAAACTTCTAAGCTGTTTGCGTTTTGAACACTGAAGAGAAATCACAAAGCGTAAACTGCGGACATATTAACCTGATTTATATACCAACGATCTTCAGTGCCTTTTTGTTTCTTTTGTTTTTTTTCTTTCTTGCCTTTGGTGATGAGAAAATTTAGATTATACAGATTTTTTTTTAAATATAAATATTCAGTACAGATTAACACTGTCAAATTGGCGGTATTTGTTCGAGTACCAAGGCGAACAACCGAAATTAATAGAACAGAGATCAGAACAGAGATCAGAACAGCTGCTGTACAGCTCTGAAGATTGTATACATTACATACATTTATTTGACCAACGTCTTGGGTACATGCATCTAGCGGGGGGAAGGGTGGGGGGTCCGGTCATTTTATGTTCATGAAAAACCAGTATGTGATGTGAGACAGTTTATTGATATCTTTATTTAAAAAAATAGCATGTTACGAACTATTGTTTTATAAAACGCATGCAAGTATACAAACAAAAGTGCTGATAGAGATGTGGTATACATATTTCTGATATATATCCAGCTTATTTCCAGCACTCAACGCGTAGCCAGTTGGTTTCAAAACTGTGGGTGTTATTTTGGGCAGCTCAAAGTTGGTTGGAGTAGGATCCTCTTCAGATGACGATTTGTTTTTGTGTTTCTTTTTCGAGTCATCATCCTCCTCGCTATTTTTTGATGAAGATTCATCATCATCATCAGAACTAGTCCTGTTTCTGTTGCTATTGCCATATTTGTCGCTGAATTTAAGATTGGTTCCATCCTTGTTGTTCACAGGCTCGCTTTCATCATCATCTGACTTGGAGCTTTTGCTTTTGGACTTGTACTCGTCTTTTGAATCACTGTTTTTGCTATCCTTGCTCTTTGAATCGCTATTTTTGGAATCGCTCGAGTCAGAATTTAAGTTCTTTGAGGTGTTTTTTGATGAGCTTCCTTCGTTACTGCTGCTTCCGCCTTCAGAATTGGTGGATTTGGAGTCGCTCGTAGACTTTGAATTTGACAAAGAGCCCTCGTTGGACGATTTGCTGGAGTCACTGGAACCTGCTGATACGGAGCCTCCATCACTGTCACTCTGTCTTTTGGCTAGCGTCAATAAGCTATTTTTGTCCATCGCGTTGAAAGAGTTGACCAGCCCAAAGTCCTGGATTTGCTCTACAGTTCATAGTGAAAGGCAGGTTGTTCGGTATAGTCATATCATTGCAGTCAACTACTTTATTAGCGGTCGAAACGCATTTTAAATAAGCAAAGACACCCCAGCATGCCAAGCTAGCTTACCCAAGTTCTCAGAGTCAATTTTGAGCTTGTTGGGTTCCTGCCCGTTGTTATTTAAATTGGGTGTGGCAAGACACACTTGGTTCCATAGTACCAGAGCAAAGATTAGCAGGACGTTTTTACAACCTAGTTTGGCCATCTATTAAATAGTATGAAGTAATTTTAGAAACTTTATCGCGTTGGTATTGAGCAATCATTTACGCCTTTTCTCCTATTGATACACAGGATATTGGTAATTGGCTAAACATCATCTAATACCGTACATTGCTTACCTTGATTAGAATAGAAGAGGGATTAATTTCGGGTTTAAAGATTAAAGGAGGTGTATATTAGAGTTTTTGATAAATTAATAATACCCAAACCGAGTATTGGAATGTGTGTGTATTTTTATAAAATTTAAAAGCAAGGAGAGAAGAAAAACGGATTAGCCCTTTTATACATATGTTTAAAACAGCAAGCATATAACTTTCAACCCAATAGCCCTTAAACAACTTGGACAAATAACGCTATGTTATGGATTGTTTAGTACTACTTTGGGAAAAATACTTGTGGTCTTTGGTCAAGTCAATATATGCTAGCTCGAGCCATTGTTGCATCGCTTGTTGTATCAAATGTCACACCAAGCCTAAAACTTCTGGATTACAAGTTGTAGGAAATGTGCGTTTTTAGTTTAGCCCAATGCAACCAATATGAGTTTATAGCTGCCCACCTTTTCTCCTTTTTTTCTTTATTTCCACTTCTTTTTTTATATTTTTTTTATCAAGTTCCCCGTTTCTTTTGCACTTTTATAGCCTTGAACAGGCTCCGCATTAAGAAGCGGGCGAATCAGATATCAAACACCAAAATTGTCGAACTGTGGTATTGTTGTAAACAATAGTTTGTGATTGTTACCAGTGGCCAGCATTTCCAAGGATATCGACAATTGTCAAGTATTTATCCAAACTTAGTAGACCCATACCAAGCTGCACACGCTTCTATAAAGACTAAACAGCCAGTGTAAAGATAACTAGAGGTTTCCTGCTAAACACAAAACCGACTGTATGCACGTGTTTGTATCCGTGTACGTTTGCTTCTGCTTATCAACGTGTATTCGGCATGTATATAACATATACTAGAATCTTTTGGAGGCTAAGCCAAACAATCACCAATACGATATTTTGTAAAATGCAAAAGTAGAAATGCCGAGAACAATACGTGAAACGTTTGTTTTTTAGCTGTATATATAGTTCAAAACGGTACTTTTAAAATGCAAACGAATAAAAAAAAAGCGTTAAAATCTGTCGTATGAATAGCCAGGTTTAAGCATTAGCAGTTGTCAACTGGCAGCTAGCAACTACCAGTCGGTGGTTAGGATGAAAGTACAAGCGACCTATATAATGTTATTTGCACGTTTTTAATTGTATCTAATGTTCCACAGATCTCTGAACATTTCACCACAGCAAAAAAAAGAAAGAAAAAAAAAAAAGCAAAAGCAAAAACAAGACTCGTTTGATCGCCTGCTAAAAAGAGGTTGAATAGAATGGTGTGAAATATGATAGCAGTGGAGAAGGGTGCGGTTCTAGTTGCACACAGGTGCTTTGTGGAACGCTATTGCCGACATGCGTTGTTAAAAAAAAACTACAGGTATATCGTATCGAATGAGGTCTTGCAAATACAATCGATACAAAAAACCGAAACATAATTAAGCTTATGCAAATTAGTTAAAGTTGACCGGGGTCAAGTTTGAAATTATACCAACACCGGTAATGTGAAAACAAAGGGCTATGTATACAATATAAGCTGGTTCATTTTCATATGCAGGCCATGATACAGTACACCCCGAAAACCATCATTCGGCCAGACGATTGTGTATTATCAAATTGTGATGGTTTTACCAACAACTCGTAATTTTATGCTATCGTTAAACGTTTAAAGGGGTGTCAACTTTCAGAGTTAGGAAAGTAGCTGTAAAGGTAGTTTATTAGCAGGGGACGTGCTGGTCAATATAATGTTGTTTGAAATAGGCAGACCAATTTCGAGTTTCTAATCTGCAGGACAGGTAGAGTAAAGTTGAACCAATCAACCAAGGGTGCGAAATAACACTCTGGTGTTGGGTTAGAGCAACAAACTCAAGATTGGATGGTTATGCTTAAAAAGTAAAAGTAAAAGCAAAAGCAAAAGCAAAAGCAAAAGCAAAAGCAAAAGCAAAAGTAAAGGCAAAGGCAAAAGTAAAAATGTATAATAAACAAATAAAAAAAGAGAAAATAGCGCAAAAATAGACTGGTATTTTGAATACTGCAATATCACTTTGTTGTTGAGGTACAAAGCAAAAATAGAAAAGAAAAAGTCCTAAACTCAGACTAACCATATTTTTACCTTAGTTTTAGTATTTTGGATACAAAAAAAAAATTAGCTAGGAATATACTGCAATACAGAAAACAGTAATACCGAGTTTACAAGTATCATACACAAACATCAGAGACGGTAAAAGATGTCTGCGCAGAGCAATATTCCAGGTAAATAGACTTTCAAAGTTAAAGTAAAAGAATAATTTATCCGATAAGCAATTATATACGATGTATAATACAGGATAAAGTAAAAATAAACAGCAGCAAAGCCCAAGAATTTGGAGGAGCAAGAGAGAGAGGAGTTGGATGCAGTGTGATATCAATGAGTTGGCTTAAATACAATTGTGTTTGTAAAGAGCTAAGGTTTAATAGCAAGTAAGAAATTGAAGCAATGTTTTGGTGCTGTAATTTTTGAACAATAGTTTCAGAGGCACTTTCGGCACGGTTTGCAGATGCTGTTAAATATGCGGATACTAGGGCTATAAAGATTTCGATAGTTGATGGTAAGAATAGACGCTTAAAGCAAAGAGTAAAATTTCAGCAAGGAATTGTGCCGAGGTATATGAGCTAAAGAAATTGGGGTTATTGAAATGTAGAAAAATTGGAATTATCGGGGGAAATAATGATGACGTCGGATTTTGGGAGAGGTAAATATATTTACAAAGAGAAGCAATAATCTGGGGCATAATTAGTGTAAGAAGGTTGGTAATAAGGTTTGTGTGACTTGACATAGATTTTGACCAGATTTCTACAATTCTTGAAGAAAACAAGCCATGCTACATACTGATAAACACGTATGAGGAAGATGAAAGAGAGGAGGATGCCGTCCGTGAAGAGCCAGGGCCTAAAGGGGTGTGGATAAATGCAATGTATGTACCAGATATAGCGTTGGTTAGAGACAAGATGATTTATTCGTCAACAAGGATGATAATGGCGCAGAACCTTGGCGGAAACATATTTAAAATGAGTATGTTTGGTACAGAGCGCAAGGAGTTTACGTATGCAGGGTATCTGAAACATATTGAACACGTCAAAAGCTTACCACCGCTGACGGCAGATGAAGAGGAGTCGCAAAAAATAAGACTGAGCGAGGTAGGTGTGGGATTGAATGTGGGATTGAATGTGGGATTGGATTTATGAATAATGAAACTTTATTATTGGGAAATGGACTAATAGATGATGTCGACAGATGCAGTCGGGGGATCGGAACGTAGAACGAATATACCGGGGTTATCATTGGAGCTGACTGCAGGCGCAAAGGAAGCATTGCACTCGTTGCATGTAGGAGAGAGGGCTTTGGTGATATTGAAGATAGTCCAGGATGGAACAGAGAGAATAGATGTAGACGAGAGCCATGAATTCTTGTCGATTTCAGCAAAAACGAGCTTAGAAGGACTTTTTCCTAAAGACAAGCCAAGGTTTGGGTTTTTCTTGTATAAACAGGACTTTGCAAATCAGAGTTTGGGGGTAAGGGGAGAAGTTGGACGAGAGATAAGTTCAGCAACAGAGTACTACGAAGTTCCAGTGTTTATATATCTGTGCCCAGACGCAAGTAGTGTGAGGGAGAGGATGGTGTACGCATCAAGCAGAGCAGCACTGTTGGAAAGGGTGCACAACGAGATAGGACTGGTGGAGAAGAGGCGGATTGAGGTGTCGGATGCAGCGGAGCTGACTATGGATTATATACGGAGCGAGCTGAGAAGTTTAAAGTTGACGTCAACAGCCAACTCGAATGCGTCATCAAGTTATTTCTTGGGGTCCGATAATACGGGGGACAATAATGGAAGCGACTCGTCAGTGGCTAGGCCAAGTTTAGGCAAACAGAACAAAAAGTTTAACCGACCATCAGCACCATCTAGGAAGAAAGCATAGGTGTAGGGGAGAGTGTCTGTAGCAATGTCATAACTGCCGTATTATTATCTAGGAGGAGAAAAAAAGAATATTTGCTTTGTTTTTTTTACTATTACATTTGTATAACTTTGAATATAAGCAGTGTTAAGGTGGTATCAATAAAAATAAATCAGACATATGTAAATAACTGTATAATGGTAAATAAAGCTATTTATTGGACGGGTGCTGGTTTTTTAGAACTCATCATTTGTACAAGTTCAAAGATCCAGTTTTTTAGTTGTAGGTCAGTATTGTCGGGGATTTGAGCAACAGTGCATGACGAGTTTTTTTGGGAAAGCAGTCTGAATCTTAAAGGAGATGCATAGAATCGGGAAAACAGACCGGCGAGAATCTTTGTGTGTTGACCTGTGGGAGTGGAGACGATCTATTGATAGCAATACGAATGGTCAAAATCACAATTATGAATGATGTAATGAAAGGTACAATGGGAGATGATATTGGACAAGAGTAGAGTACAATAAAATACATTATATTATAAATGTTGGCAAATGTAAAAGTACCTTTTCAGAGATTTTATACATTAGACGTAACTTGTTGGTCTGTGATCTAAGTTGGCCCAAATTGTCCAGAAAAGCCTAAGTAGATAGTTTAAGTTGTAGATTGTAGATTGTATGTATAAAAAAGGCTGGTGCAGGTGATTGATAGGAAGACCGATTCTTTACCAAGTCGAACATTCTGCGGTGGGAACTAGCGGCAGAAAGGTCATGGCCATTGTCAAGGATCAAAGAGACTGAATTAATAAATGATTCTCTACAAGGAAGAAAAAGAAAAGAAAGCAAAACAAAAGAATAAAGAGTGAACACGTTAGACAATAAATTGTAATGACAGAATGTGTGAAATAAATAGGCTTACAGGTCAAATAGGATATTCAAAGCGGGAGTGTCGATTAGGTCAGATCGTAATCGGGTGTTTATTGATGTATTTGTCAATGAGTGTAAAGACGTAAATGTGCCATCAAGTTGTTTGAGTGAACCATTCGCATCATGACCAAATTTAGAGTTGATGTTTGAATTTACACAATAAACAGAATTGTCTAGTGAAATAAGTTGTACACCAAGTCATTTTTTTTTTTTTTTAAAAAAAAAGTAAAATATAACAAATAAGGAATCAGTAAAGTGGCAGAGTGGCAAACATGGAGTATGGGTAAATGGTATAACTTACATGTGTTCAGTGCCGAGTATAAAGTTAAAGCTAGTGTCTGAGATGGCGAGATCAGGTCTGATTTAGTGGAGAGCTTGGTATATATGTCTGTGTTATCGTAGTTGTGCTGATTTTCTGTCAAAGTTTGGATCTTGTTCTACAGCCATATTTACAAATGTGTATGTGTATGTGTATGTGTATAGCACCGATAGAGCAATAAACCAAGCGGAAAACAAGCAGTGGATAAGCAAAAAAACAAAAAATACAGGTACTTACCAGTAGGGTCTGGTTGCTTTTGGATTCGATATCCATAATATCAGCCCACTTTTTGATTTCATCAACCCAAATCTGGCAATTTGCAAAGTCGTGGTAAACATGGTTGGCAGCAAACCCAGAGACCAAGTCTAGTAGATAATTTGACATTGAGCGGGTGTTACTAGCCAACTGGTCAACCACAACTGCATTTTGGTACTTCTGCAGTGCAGATATGCTGGCGGCCAATGCATCAAGACAACTGTGGTCAGTTGCAGCAGAACTGTTTGTGTTGTGGACCAGACTTCTGGTATACTCCTTTGCACTACAACGTAAACGCAAGTATTTAGTTATACAACAAACCGATTACACATTTCTATAGCAAACAGTGTAGTAGAAACGTAGAAACTGGTGCTTACAAAACATCGCTGGTAGTCCAGGTTTGCTTTTCAACCATATTGTGGATTTCTTGGTGAGAGTAATGATCTTTTAGATTTGCTACCGATTCAAGAAGGATATCTGCCATCTCTCCCAATTCGTAAAACTCGTTTTGCTTGTCCGTTACCTTTTCAATAGAAGCGTCCATTTTACCCATTTCTTTGCAACAAAGATCTATGAAGGCTATTATCACCAAAATAAATAAATAAAACAAAAAAAAAGCATCAGTATAAGCAAGCAGAAAACAAGGAGAGAGAGAAAAAAAGAGAGAGAGAAAGAGAGAGAGAGAAAGAGAGAGAGGGGGGGTGTAAATAATCATTGATGGAATCTTTGTGGATTTATAACAGGTGTTTACCTTGTACTTTTGATATTTTTACTGGCAACTTGTTTTCCAATTCCCGTGGAATCTGTTCAAACTCCTATACCATCAGTCAAATGAACAACAATAGCAGTTAATAAAAGAAAGAACATGAGGGGAAAAGGTATTGTAACGCTCGACTGGTTACAAGTAGAGCCTATATATACACCAGCTGAACATACTTTTATTTCTTGTTTCCAAAATATTGCAATGTTATCCACAGCGGTGTCGATCTGCTGACCAATCAATTCGCTACTCTGGATTCTGCGATCTGAGCCAACCCCAACCGCTGAACCATAACTTTCACATCTGGTGTCCGAGTACACACCTGGAAGCTTTGAAATGCTGCTGATCGTGCCTTCAATCTGGCCATCCAACTCCAGGGCTACGTGGCTGTTGGATTGGTACAAGCTGGCTTTCTCGTGTTTTGAGTCGAGCTTTGGGACTTTATTCTGCTGTTCATTTCTGTATAAAGCCTCCAGTTCAGCCTCCATTTGGTTCAGACTGCTGGTCATTTGTTCCTGCTTGTTTTTTAAATATTCTAGGGTTTTGACTTTGAGCTGGTTTTCTTGCACTTGGGCTTTGTATTCTTCAAGTATTCCAAGGTATGATAAGTCTTTTAAATTTATTTGTGTTCTGATTGACTCGTCCAATTCGATGCTGTGTTTGCTGGAGGGGAACAGTTCTGTTGACAGCTCCATGTTTCTGCTATCCGCGCTCCGTTTAGGTAGCTTTGTCCTATCCCTGTTTAGCCCCAGTCTCCAGTTTTTGTCAAGGATTCCCAAGTCTTTTGGAAACTTTTTCAAATCCAAATACTCGTCTCTACAGCATCCGCAACATGAAACATAAAACATCCTTGTTTAGCACCTTAACCCAATCAAATAAATACATACAGATATTAACTTACAGTAGCACCTCGGCCTCCGAAACCCCATTCAGGTCTGCCTTCAAATTGTCTGCTATCCAGCTCAGAAACCCCTTTTGGTCAAACTCTGGTGCAAATCCCCATACCAATCCATCCTGCTGTATCTCGTTGCCCCCATTACTTTGTTTATAGCGATCCACAACTTCTTTAATTGCCGCTTTACCTCCTACCTTGTGGACGTCCAAACTCTCGCCTTGCCCTTCGGATGTTGATATCGACCGCTCCAATTCCAAAGTACCAACCCTTTTGTGTGCACCTGCTTCGCTTTTACCACCAGTCGTCCCAACTCTTCCTTTTGGATCCGTGCGCAGTTCTTTTGTTTTGTTTTCCTTGTTTGGCAAGACTCGGAAGTTCCCGCTCTTTGGTTTTGCTACTCTGTGGATATTTTTTCCTATCGTGGCTTTATTTTCTCCATCTACTCGGCAAATAGTTCTATTTGTTTTATATCTTTGCTTTATTTATCAGTTAGATTTATCTACTAATCCAATCACAAATTATTTTTTTACTATTACACTTTTGTCATACCTTTATGCTCTCCCAAAATACTGGTGTCGATGTATACATTTGAATTTATCAAGTTGGAAAGTTTATTTGCTAGTTCTCTGGACCGCCCGTGGATATCTCTATCTTTGTTGTATTTTTCTCGCTGTCTTTCTTGCTCCCTTTTTCTACTCTCTGCCACCTCGAATGCCTTTGAATTTATCATTTTTTTACTTCTTTTTTCTTCTAATAACCTTACTTTTAGCGTCAAGTATTCTTTTATAAAACTGTTATTATATGCCTTTTTATGTACAGCTCTGGAGTGGTGCAATGGCCTATCTTGTTTTGAGTTGAGTTTGTCTTTTGCGACAAATCTACACTTTTACTCTTTGCCTCGGATCAACTCAATTTTCGCTATAAAGCCGTTATTTGTGTTTGATTTTTCGCTCAGTAGTTGTATGTCGCCATTTATTCAACTAAATCATTGTTTTTACTTTGAAGCTTTAACCAGAATCGCTAATTGGCCAGCCGGCCTTAAAACAAACATTAAATTAGAGTTTTTTTCCTTTTTTTATTGACAAGTTAGAGTTTTTCTTTGCTTTACATTGCTTTACATTATTTTTCTAGAATATAGTGCATCGATCGTCGTAGAAAATAGTCACAGAAACAGAAATCAACAAACAAACAAAAAGGTCAATATTATAAATATATATGTATACAAGTTGCGCTTTAAGGTAGACTTTCAGCCCAGAGAGCTATTTATAGGTTTGGTTAAAAATAGCGCTTGTGCACATTTTGTTTTGCAGCATAACTTCTATTAATCACACCCGTCCCTGATATTTATTATAAACTAAACACCATTTCATATAACGTGGCAGAGTCTGTAAATAGTTTGATTCTAGACTCTAAAGCCCAGACTCTCAAACACATTCGACTAATTCAAACACACTTGATTTATTGAATCCAAACTGTAGTCTACATTGTTTATTTATAAGTACAATAATCGCCGCTTGGCTAAGACTATATAATTATATTATTTTGAGGCGCTGGTGCTGGCAAATAGCACAACCTTGTCACATAAACACGGTTGTGATTTAGTTTAACATTGATCAAACCGGATTCTCTGCTGTTAGATCGCTCTCATAACTAGATTATTCGAATTTAATAGTGTGTTTGATTATAAAAGCAATGTATTTATATCTTGAAGAAATACATGGTTATACAAACAAGTCATGGTGTTTGATGGTGATGGTTCAAAGCTGGCCAGACATTATTTCTATCAAGGTCAGCTATATGTATATCTGAACAGCCAGTTTACAACATATACTGGAGATATATTGGAGTTATTCAAAATAATGAGCATAGAAATGGTATAAAAGCTTGTGAGAATCCGCTAAAAAGCAAACCTGACTTCATAACACAAACCTTCCAAAACCACCACCTTATTCCCATAACAAAAAAAACAAATAAAATTCACATCCAATTAAGTCTAACTGACAAGCTACAACAGGAATCATAATTATATTAAAAAAAAACAGACAAAAAAAATGAACCAAATCAACCCAAGAACCAAAATTTCCGCCTTGATGTTCATCAAATGTATTTTGATTGGTGGGTTTATGTCAATAGTTTCGGCCCGCGTTGACAGCAAGCATGGAAGTGCCAATCGCTGGGGTAAACAGAGTGATTACGCCAGTGAAAGGGGCGCTAATGTTCAATACAATGGCTTTAGTAGAGAAAAAAGCGGTTTCCGCGGAAATGACGTTGACAGACATGGTGGAAATAGTATTGAAAAAAGTAGGCATAATATGGGAAGATACAGCAGATATGGTAGACATAGTAGATATGATAGGCATAGAAATAGATATGGGTACCCTCTACTTGAAGAGTATTACTATCCAGGCTATAGCGAGGTGGTTTATGCAAAAGACGTTCTAAACAGGCCGAGTTTCATTCAAAACTCAAGCCACGAACACCAGACCAATAGCCAAACGGGGAAAACTCAAGAATTCCTACTTTACATAAACAAAATCCGTCAAAAGAGTGGGCTGGCTCCGCTCAAAGCCCACACAGGCCTTATAAACACTGCCTTGGCCCAGTCCAAGTATAACTTGTCAAACAGACACATTACCCACAATAATAGACGCTATTCTAACATGAGGGGTAGGTTTGAAGCTGGGGGCGCCCAGTGTAGTGGGCTTGCTGAAAACGTTGCATCGGGGCAGGATGGTGTTAAGGATGCCTTTGAGAGTTGGAGAAAGTCGCCTGGACACTACAGAAACATGATGGGCGATTATAAGTATGCTGGACTTGCTGGAGTTGACAAGTACTGGACATCTACGTTCTGCTCGTAGTGCAAAGTGCCTTGAGTTTTAATATTTTTGTTATATGTTGGCTCTACACTGATAATATTATTTTAATTCATGTTTTGTAATGATGATTTCTTGAAGTTTTTCTATATACGAATAGTTTCACTAGTTTGTGTTCAATATGTTTTGGTTGTATATAATTGTTGTAAAAATAGTCTAGTTTAGTCTTGACAAAATCAAACTTTAGTCGATTGTATTAGCGTTTTTTTTTAAAAAAATAAGGAAACAAACAAACGAATTAACACTTTAGATGATACAATCAACTGAATGGTTGAGCAAAGTAATATTTAATGGAGAAGAAAAGAGCTTGTGAGAAGGAGGGGAAGATATGAGAGTTAGTAGTTCTAATGAGCTCAGACAAGCCTTAACAATAGTTGTATCGATATACATCCAAACAGAGTGTATATTAATTAAGCGGGCAAAGAATGAACAAGGAAAATGTTTGCAAAGGCAGGAAAAAATGAGCCAACTATAGTAGAACAAGGCTAACGATTTCCAACAAAGTTAGAGGTTATTAGCTAATACGTGCTAACACATACAAATGTAGCTTCGGTAGTGGAGATGGTGTTTGAAAAGAGAGTTGAAATAAGTTGATTGGTCTCGGGTTTACTTTTATATGATTTTTTAAAGGTGGGTTGTTTGGGAGATTTACAAAGTCCAAAGAAATTGGCTAAGAATTCAAGAAAATAAGCCTTCTTTGAAGCTAAGCTTACTTGAATAAACAAACACAAAAACGACTTGCATTAATTTGAGAAGAAAACGTGTTTTGAGCTCACCAGATGATTCACAAATAGTCAAATACAATAAGGACAAAACCGCAACAAAAAAAAACATATATTTTTATTAGCGCTTTTTTTTCTTTGTAAGAGGTAGTGGAAAGCGCATAAACATTCGAAGGCCGAATTTGAATTTCTTGGTTTTTGGACCAATAATAAAAATGAAAAAATATCTAAATGTATTGGATATTTTATTAGCAAAAAGAAAGGAATAAATGGTTGATAATATAAAGCTTATTACCAAAAACACAGTCGATTAAAACAGATTGAAAATATTAGCTAAATAGGGAATAAAACAACACAATCGTGCTTGACTAATGAATTCAGGCCGATAAATATATAAAAGCAAGATAGGGCATTGTTTAAATGCAGTGAATTCAAATGAACACCTGAAGAGCGAATTACCACTAAAGATTATATTTGATACACGACAATCGGTGCTTAATAACAGCAACAGCAACAGATTTGTTAAAACGAAAAAAAAAGCAACAAGCAGCAACGGGAGACTGTTGAGGAAAGAATTGAGCAACAAAAAAAAAGTCAAGTAAAGAAAGTAGAAACAAAGAAAAAATAAACAGGAAAAAAATATGCTTGAGGGAGTGGTAGCTTCAATACTGAACCGGGTATTGGGAGATTATATAGACAATTTAGAGACAAATCAGCTGAATATAGGGATTTGGCAAGGCGATGTTAAATTATCTAATCTTAAACTGAGAAAAGATGCCCTAGACAGATTGCATTTGCCAATTGATGTAGTTAAAGGTAAGAAAAAGCGTTATAGTTGGGGGCGTTGATGAAAGGTTTCATGCTTTGTTTAGTAAAGGCAGTTTCTACAGCGACCAAAGTGAGTATATAACAAGGTTGTTGACGGTGGGTGAGGGATGTTGAGCGAAAGAGAAGGAAAGGGGAAAGGGAAAGGTGGAGGGGGGGGGGAAGGATACCACTTTGGTCGAGCCGTATGATTTGCTGTTGGCAGCAATTGAATAGTTAATAGAATAATTGTGGTTGTAAAGTTGCATTCAGAAAACAAGACAAAACCAAGGTGTTTATTATGATTGTAGGGAGTGTTGGGAAGTTGATGCTGACGATCCCATGGTCTAATTTGAAAGGAGCGCCTGTTAAGGTTTCGTTAGAAGATGTTTTTGTATTGGCGACGCCTAGGTTCAAGATAGCGGTAAGTTTGTGTAGGTTTAGTTAAGGATGGGGGAAAATATTGGTCAAATGGATGAATATGAAGAATCAAAAATGTTTAAAGTACAAAGTTAATTTGTAAAGTAAGAAAACGAAAGAATAAAGAGTAACAAATGTGATTGGAAAAAAAAATATATGGAATTAGTTGACAAAGGAGGAAATAAGGGAGGAAGCGGAGAGGGCCTTTGCGGAAAAAATGAAACAGTTGATAGAGTTTGACTTGATATTGAACAGAGGCACGTCAAAGAAACAGACTAGCGAAGAGGAAAATACCTACACAGGGCAGTTGGTAACAAAGATCATAGACAACCTGGAGATCAAGATCAAGAACATCCATGTCAGATACGAGGATGATGAGACGAATGAGGGAAAGGCATTTTCAGTAGGGCTGGTATTACCAAAGCTGGCTATAGTATCGACCAACAAGGATTGGGTTCAAACATTTGTCCAAAACGCAGGAGATGTGGCGTATAAAGAGATGGCGTTGGAGAGCATATATTTGTATTGGGATTGCGAGAGCGAGATTTTGAAGAACAAGACAGACAGCGAGTTTTACGCAGAGATAAAGAAACTGCTGGATGATGGCAAACACACGTCGATAATCAAGCCTATTGTAGGTACAGCGAGGCTCAAGATGAACAAGAAGCTGAAGGAGAATGAGGGAAAGATAAAGGTGAATCTGAAGTTTGAGCAGTTTGCAGTAAAGTTGAGTGACGAGCAGTACGAGGATTTTCTGAGGTTGATGAATAAGCTAGAGTACTCGGCAAGGCAGAAAAGGTACAGCAAGTACTTGCCGCCTAAAGGGGTGAAGGTGTCGGATGACCCGAAGGCTTGGCTGAAGTTTGCAATGAACAGTGTACTGGAGGAGGTGCGGGAGACAAACAGTCGATGGAGGTGGGAGAGTATTCATGAACGGATTAAAGCAAGGAGGGAATATACGAAGCTGTACACGATGCGAGAGACAGGGGTAGTTATGAAGGAGGGTGAGCTGGTGAGGATGAAAGAGTTGGAATGGGAGTTGTCGCTGGAGGACCTGAAGCTTTTTAGATCGATATCAATGCCGGCGATTGGAAAGTACCGGGCAAAGCAGGCGAAACTAAAGCAGGAAAAGAGTGGAGAGGCGGTGGAGGCAGGTGGACAGGCAAAGAGCTGGCTGGGAGGGTGGGTGAACTGGGCAGCAGGAACAGGAACAGGAACAGGAACAGGAACAGGAGCAGGAACAGGAGCTGTGGTAGATCCGAAGGTTAAGCCAAAAAAAGTTGAGGAAAAAGCAAAAGGAACAAAGCAGGCAGGCAGCGAGAAGGTAGTGAAGCAGGAAGAGGCAGTGGTGACTTCGGCGGACATGGATACGCTGTTCCAGGCGTTGGAGCTTGACAAGGTTGATGCAGGAAAAATGGAGTTTGGCGACGAGACGCTGCTGATGACGCTGGAGGCAGAGCTGAGCAATGGGCAGGTGGAGCTATGCACAGTGGATAGGAACCGAAAGGCGAATACGTGCAGCACTCACAGTATATTTGGGGCGATTGGAAACAATGTAGTGGTGGAGGTGAAGAAGAAGGTTAAGAACATGGCGGTTGACATGAAGATATCCGAGTTCAGGGTCGAGGACGGAACAGTGGTTGGGAACAAGTTTCCGAATATGATGGAGATGAGGAAGAAGGAGGCTAAGGGCCACGCGCCATCGGTACCTTTGCTACACGTGATGTACGAGGATGAGCCAGTGGATGGACATGCAGACACAATGGTGAAGATTAAGGCGCAGTCTCTAAACATTGTGTTCAACCCAGAGATGTTCAAGGCAATAGGGAGGTTCTTTGAGCCACAGTCCGTGCCAGTTGACTCGATCCAGGGGCTGGTCAAGGCCGCGTCTAAATCGGTAGCAGGGTTCCAGAGCCAGACCAAAGCGGGGTTGGTGCAGGCGCTGGATGACCACAAGCGACTTGATCTACAGGTGGATATCCAGGCACCAGTGTTTATTGTGCCGATGGATGTTTGTAGTCCAGAAAGGGGCGTTACAATGCTGGATCTGGGTCATTTGACGGTGACAAGCGAGCTGGTAGAAAACAAGAGCAAGGCGCAGCTGGAGGCGGTTAAGGGTCTGAAGACCGACAGCGAACAGATGAAGAGTCTTGAGAAGCTGATGTACGACTGGATGAACATCAAGCTTGAGAAGGTGCAGCTACTGGTTGGGCATTCGTTAACAGACTGCACAAATGCGATTTCGAACCAGGCAACGGATGAGAAAGTGCACGTGGTTGATAAGATTGAGCTGAACTTTAAACTGGGGATGTGTATTTTGTCTGAAAGGCCGGTATATATGCCGGACCTGATAATCGACGGTCACGTGCCGACGCTGCAGGTGTACTTTTCAGACTACAAGTACAAGCAGATCATGGCGACTGTGGATTTGTTGATGGATGCGATTGGAGACAGCGAGGAGAATGAGGACCAGGAGGAAGGCGGTGGAAATGCCGACTTTGTTCTGGGTGGCAATGAGTATGGGGACGAAGGGGGAGAGTATGGCCATTTCTTGAGTGTTAAGTCATCGCCATTGGTTGCGGCTAATTCTCAAGCTAGTTTGAGATCTATTGGGTCCAAGTCCAACCTAATCAACAACAAAAACAACTTGATAGCGGTAAACAAGCAAGCGGGAATATCGATAGGAACAAGCGGGATAAACATTTCCAGCACGTCAACTACGTATATAGATTACAAAACATCAACCAAATCTAGCCATAGTATCATAAATAAGGTGGTCAGCACAAGTATAAGCGTTGGTGCAGGCAATAACATAGTCGAGATAAAAGACGAAGGTGATGTTGGTGGTGATGATAGCGACGCTGGTAGTGATGACAGTAATGACAGTGATGAAAGCGACCAGTTTTTTGATACGGTGGATGACGAGATTAGCTACGGGCAATACGCAAATTCGAGTAAGCAGGCCCGTGAGAGCAGCGGAGGGGATGAGGCAGAAATGTCGAAGAAGAGCGCAAGGGCCGCAAAGGAAAAGAACAAGAAGCCTATAAACCCAGAGCAGGTGAACATGAAGTTTATGTTTGTTGTTGGGTACTTGAATCTGTCGTTGGACGAGTCAAAGGAAGACCCACGGCACAAAGATGCAAGGCTGGCAAACGCGATTGTGTCAAGGCTTGGGCTGGAGGTGCTAAATAGGGAAATGGACATGCAGGTGTTGGTGTCGATTCACGATATAGCGATTGAGGACATGATGATGCCCAAACAGTACAGCGGGACTGGTGTAGACACAGGCCAGAACTACATTTTGTACACGGACACGACTCGGGAAAACAGAGTGGGTGGGCATAGGTATGACGATTTGGTGAATGTAAAGTACCTGAAAACGTTGCAGGGACACCCAAGCTTTAGCGAGGCTTCAGACACTGTTGGGCAGCTGGTGGATATTTCGTTTTCACTGATTCACGTAAGAGTGATTCGGCAGTCGATTCTAAAGCTCTACAACTATGTTTTGAACACCTTCACAACGCCTGATAGTATTAACGAGCCTGCTGACCAGGCTTTTTCCAAGGCAGAGGTACCCAGCATGGCCGTAGCCAACCAAAGCAGAGAAAGCATTGGGTATGGCAGCATAGGCAAGGTTGAGACTGGCTTTGGGGCTGTGGCTGGGGTTGAGGCTGCAAGTCGTGCTGATGGTGGCATAGAAGAGTCTGTTGAAGAGTGGTTGAGTGTGGCGTTGGAAACAATAAAGGTGAAGGTTAGCCTGAAGGGAATAGATCTGGAGTTTTGCGAGGATGATGGCGAGCCGATAGCACTGCTGGCAATGACAGAGGGCACAGCATCGGTAATAATGGAGAAGCAGATGTTGCTAGAGGCTAAAGTGGGAGGGATTTCAATTACTGACAAAATGAACATGTCCAGCTCGATTTTCAAAACGTCAGAGGCAATGGCCAACGAAAAGCATCGGCGAATCATGTACATCAAGGGCAAGGAACTGTTGGATCTTCGGTACGAGACATTTGACGGTAAGGACCCCAGCTACTCTGGGTACGACAGCTTTCTGAACCTGAATGTGGGGGCGCTGCATGTACTGTTTGCTGAGCGGCCAATCAGAAGCCTGATGTCTTTTGGGAGAAAGTTTGCAGACATGCACGTGTTGTTTGAGGCGGCAAGAAACAACATGGCTCAGGGGGCAACCCAGATAACCGAAACGGTGGTGCAGGGGAACACAAAGATGAGGATGGACATAGTTATGTTGGCGCCAGTGATTACGTTTCCCAAAGACGGAAGAATGCCGTACGAGGTTGATGACGCCAGGCTGCTACGCAAGCCGGACTCGATAGTTGCACGGTTGGGAGAGTTGTCGATATCGAATATGTTTGATATAAACAGCGACATTGACACTGGCAAGTTTGAGGTCAACAACATATCGATACAGTTGAAGCATATGAGCATTCTGTCAAAGTTTTTGTACAAGCTGGCAGACGACAACCTGGTGGTGGCAAGCAGGGTTACCAAGTTTATTGAGCAGAAGCTCTACATTCTGGAGGATGTGACTTTGGCAGCCGAAGTAAGCATTGCTCTGGGAGAAAGAGAGCTAGGGCAGAGCCAAGAGCTGGGGCTGGGACAAGGGTCAGGGATTCGGTCTGATACTGAGATAATAGCAGTGTTAAGCCAACTGAGAATGCAGCTGACAGACACACAGTACTGCTTTATTATGGATTTGCTGCAAGTAATATCAAGAACGTTTGCCGACGCTGAGGCAAACCAGTCAAGCGATCAGCCCACTATATCTGTATTGGCGAACGAGGCGCTAAAGTATGGCAGCAGCAATGCTATATCGTCAGCTGACCAAATACGCATTCCAGGAGCCGGTTCCAAAGACAGACAAAAGCACTATGGCCAAGAGTCCAGGAGAAGTGTGGACAGTAGGCGGAACAGTCTAGCCGGACACACAGGCGCGGGGCCAAGAGGCAGTCCCATCAAAAGTGCCGGTTCTAGCCAGAATAGAAATTCAAGGGAACCGAAACTACTGAACAGCAGCGAGCAGCTGAAGCCCCCGCAGCTAAATGTAGTTTTTAAGCTGCCAAATATAGTGATGGAGCTATACGAAACTTCAGGGACGGATCCAGTGGAGCTGGCGGAAGAGACTTTTGCAAGGCTTGAAATGAGGGACATTAGTGCAAAGTACCGGGTGAGGGCTGATGGGGCTGCGCTTGCCGAGGTGGTTTTGGGCGCTGTTGTTGGTAACGACACGCGGGTATCAACCAAAAGCATGTTCACAGAGTACCTTTCTCCCAAAAGAAACAAGGCATCCATGTTTGGCAAGGATCCAAAAGCAGCAACTAGCCAGAATTCAGATCCAAAAGATGCAAAAGAGAGTGGTACTGGCAAGCCAAAAGTGGGCGCTGGGAGCAGACACAGGTTTGACGACATTGTAACGCCTCATATTGTTTTCCACGCAGAAATGCCCACGACTGGGCCAATAAACGCTCAGGCGACGCTGGGGAGCTCGCGCGTAGTTGTTGCGCTTGATCACGCACTCCAGGTTTTTAGGTTTTTCCAAAGTCCATTTAGCAGCAGCGAGAGTACGGATGATTTGACTGGCAAGGAGCCTGACAACTTTGTGAACAGCTATGAAAACATGAGCAGGTTTGACAGCCGAATGAACTCGGTTGCATCGGTGCAGAACCAGGGCAATGCAGGTGGTCAAAAGACAGTTGACCCTGACGAACCCACAATGGTGTTCAAGGCCAACATTGTGGAGCCTGAGCTGATAATGCTGGCTGATCCAACAAGTGAGTCTTCAGAGGCGTTGATCCTAACGATCAAGGAAATCACGTTCACGCAGAACAAAAGCATGTGTGTGTCTATTGACGACATCTGCATGGTGCTGTGCCAAATGGACAGAAAGAAGAGCACGGCGAGGTCGATTTTGTACCCAGTGTCCGTGCTGGCAGCCATGGACACAAGCGTTGGGCCTGGTGACTTGTCAGCGGGAGTAGAGCAAAGCCTGCTGGTGGAGGCAAACGTCAGCGTTGGTGCAATAATATTCAGGCTGAGTGCTGCTGACATTCAGCTGATCACAAACGTTGTTAACGAGTTCAACGAGCTGATGGCCAAGGGGCTCAAAGACAGCAGCGGTGCCGTGCCGTCGAGCAGCGCCTTCGATGCCCAACTCCAGCCTCAGTCGCCCAGTCTTAGCCAGGTATCAAGCCATGGGCCCCAAGTCCCAACGCACACCGAAAACAGGCCCAAAAAGCAGTTTGCGATTCCATACACCAAACTGATAAGCGAGAAGGCAAATATTTCGGTTGCTGGAATCCGCGCTGTGGTGATCAACCATCGGATAGAAATGCCAATGGCCGATCTGAGCATAGACGAGTTTGTGATTAGGGCTACCGATTGGTCAAGTCAGCTGGAAGTGGCATGTGACTTGAAGCTGCAGGTTCTAGTGTACAACCTGCGGAACTCGAACTGGGAGCCGCTTATTGAGCCATGGCCGTTTGCGATTAATTTGAGAAGCGAGCCAGCAGAGATGTTGTCGTCAAAGGCGGGCGATGTGCTAAACATTGAGGAGCCAACAAAGCAGATTATAAACTTTGATGTTTCGTCAAAGCACAGGCTGGAGATTAACGCTGCCCACAGCATGATCAACACGATTATGAATATTTTTGAAGACGATTTCAGCTATTCGGACATCAAGCCAGACATCCATCGCACCACTGGAGTCTCTGGAAATACCGGTAATAAGCCTGAATCGGTTAAAGAGCCAAGCGAGGGAAACTCCAAGGGTGTTATGAGTCAAGGCGGAGCGGATGTTGGTGATGGCACTGATGCTGGCGAGGGTAGCGATGATGACGAAAGTGATGCTGGTGACGAGGTTCTTGTTAAGAGTGCGAATGAGCTGGACAGTAATAGTGATTTGATGGCATACACGTTGGAGAATAGAACAGGACTCGATTGCTTGGTTTGGAGCGACTTGCCAAGCGGAGTGTCGCTCAAAAAGCAGTCTGGGTTTACCCCAGTGCTGTTGAAAACAGGGTCATCGATTCCGTGGAAGTTTGATGACTGGAGACGCCAAAGAGAAGCACTGGAGACGAACACAAGTTACCTGGGCGTCCAGTTCACCAACGGGCTGTGGGAGTGGACCAGACGGGTAGTTGTTGATCGAGAGGGTGTGAGGACATATGCGTTGAATCCAGAGGTTGATGGCGTGATCCACAGGTTTGCAGTTCAGGTTATTATTGACAACAAGCTGCTGGTCAAGAGAGTGATTCTGCGAGGAACGTTGACACTTGAAAACAGAACAATGCTGCCGCTGGATGTGATTATGTGTGACTATAAGGGGGCTGATAGATCCGAGGTCATGACCGTTGAGCCAAATGACAAGCTGCCGCTTCCCATTTTGCTGTGCCAGCAGTATGCGTTCAAGCTGAGGCCTGAGAACTCGTTTGGGTATGACTGGAGCACAAAGTTTGTATATTGGCGGGACTATCTGAGCTCAGCACCGCAGAGGATTGTTACTTGCCAGCCGCAAAGCGCGCTAACCTCAAAGGTTCCAATATTCAACTTTCACATCTCGCCCATCTTTGACACAGCAAACGACATTGTGTACCAGTACCCAATGATGAATCTGATTCTGTCAGCGCCATTGGAGATTGAGAACCTGCTGCCGTTTGACCTGCAGTTCCGAGTGTTTGACAAGACTAACAACCAGGACTTTAGCAATTTGCTGGCAAGCGGCGCGGTGTCAACGGTACACTCGGTGCAGCCAAAGCATCTAGTGCTGATGTCGATACGGGTGCCTGATGCGCAGTTGGACAAGTGTGATGGAGCAGTGATTGAGACGTTTGATTCGGACGAGTACCCCGTGGACTCTGAGCTGAAGATGTACAGCTCAAATGGAGCAAAGCTGACGTTGAAAATAAACAAGACGCAGATCAAGTACACAAAGGGGTACTGCTCGCGGATCTCGATTTACGCGCCGTACCTGATAATCAACCGGACAAACTTGGCACTCAAGTTCAAGAGCAAGAGTCTGCTCAAGGGAATATCGGACATTGCGTGTCAGCAGAGCGTGGCTGAACAGGAGCACCTTTTCCAGGAGATCCAGGACAGAACAGACAAGTTGTGGAGGTCAAAGACAAGTAGGCTGATTAAGCATTCGTACAAGTACAACAAGCGCGTAAAGCTGAGTTCAAAGGCCGAAAACAACCCGGCGAGTAGAAGCCGCATCCACATGTCACGAATCGAGTCAAGTGATGACGATGAGCTGGGACCAAACAGCAGCAGCAGCCGGCAGGGCAAAGGCAGCCATCGACTAAAGGACAATTCGTGGTTGAACTCTGAATCTGAATCTGATGCTGACTTGGGTTTGGGATTGAACTTAGACTTGGGCCTGGACTCGGATTCAAATACAGATTCAGATTTGGACTTGGATTCAGATTCAGACTCGGGGACAGAGTCGGACTTGGAAGGGACTGGTGGAGGACACGGTAATTTGGGGGGCAGAAACGGTGGCGATGGTAGAAATAGGAATTTGAGTAGTGGGAGAAAACACAGGGGTGGTCAAGGCAGCGACAACCCGAATATCAACAAGGATATACATAGCTGTATCCGACCGCTGATGTTTTCATATGATGGGTTTGACATTCGGAACAGAATGATTTTGCAAGCTGGGACGTCAGACTGGAGCAACCCGATTTCCATTGACACTGTTGGGCACACGGCGGAAATCGTTATTCCAACAAAATCCAAACCACCCACGTTTGGAGCCAAAAACAGTCCAGCGCTGAAATCAACCGGCAAAACAGGAGCTGACCCAGCCTCGGGTTCGTCGGGCAAACATGTTCCTTTGCAGGTAGAGAACTACGGGGTGCACCTGGGATTAAAGATATTCCCAGGAGTTGGAAGGTTCAGCATGACCAAGCTTATTGAGTTTTCGCCAAGGTTTATTCTAAAAAACAAAAGTGGGCTTCCAATGCTGTTTAGAGAGGTTGGTGTTGCTGACTACTGCAAGCTGAGACAAGGCCAGAGAAAGCCGTTGCAGTACCTGAGCAACCACAAGGCTATTCAGCTGACTCTTGCGATTGATGTTGAGTCTGTTGTTGAGATGCTGAACGCAGCTGGCGAAAATGTGCGGACGAGGAGTGGGTACGGCCTAAGCGAGGGTTTGGGCAAGGTATGGTCGGCCCCATTCAATGCTATTGATGTTGGCAAGGTGTATATCCGGCTGCCCAAGCCACAGAGCCTTGCTAGCTACGAAGCGCTGCCACCCACGGCTCCATCTGCCAGATCCAGGGCGAACACAATGATGTCGGAGCCAATGTCACGGCACTCAAGCTCAAACAACAGCGACAGAGCCGACCCAATGGCAAGCGCGGGTGTTGGCAATGCGGCGGGGTCGAATGCCAAGCAGCTGAGCAGTGTTCCCATTGAGCTGACAACGGTGCTGCTGAGCATCAACATAGTAATGGAGGATGCGAGTTTGTTTGTGGTGATTAACAGGGAAACTGGAGAGTGGCCGTACAGAATCGACAACTGGACTGGTATAGATATAGAGTTTTGGCAAAATGACCAGAACAAACCCAACTACACGAGAGACCTGAACAGAGCCCGGTCACACTACAACAGTAACCAAAACTCTGGGTCAACCTCGGTAACCAGCATTCTTAACAAAGCCAATCGTCAAGGCACTTTTGGAAACAAATCTGGGTCGTCTAGCCAGTTCCAGCCCCAACTGCACGAGGGTGCTGGAGGATCAAGCAGGGTTGACGAGGGTCCACTTGGGAGTCCATCATCTTCGCTGCCGGTACGTAGATACACAGTACTAAACAACCACAGCATGCCGTACGCCTGGGACTACCCGGCAATAGAGCCAAAGGCCATAATGCTCATGATCAACGGGTACTTGCGGAAAGTCACGCTTCAGGAAATAGGCAAACGGTCGCCGCTGTACATCACTCTGAACCCAGCGCAGTCAAAGAGGTTTGGAAGGAGAATGAGCCACCACAACCGAATATGTGTCCATATCGAGGTTGCTGCTCAGGGCGCACAGCAGGTTCTTAGGCTAATAACCAGCGAACGAGCGACTCTGTCTCAGCCAATTGGAATGAGCAGAGAAACCTCGTCGCCGTTGGTTGATAGGCTTGGAGTGGGTAGTGGCGGCAGGGATATGATACGCAGTCAGTCGGTTTCTTCGTCGGCGCTGTCATCGATCGCATCGACTTTTGAGCCAGCGGATACAGTGGCAATGTCAATGGACATAGACTCGCAGTCACCGTCGCAGTCGCCGCCGCTAAACTACATGCACACAAAGTCCAGCACAAACGATGCTCCTAGGTCAGAGCCACTGGAATCAAAAGCGGGATCGGTCGACAGCAGCCAGTCTTCAGATGAGAACCAGTTGGCAGACATAGCGACGTTTGTGTTCAAGTTGCAACTGGAGGGCGGGATAGGAGTGTCGCTGATCAGTCGGAATGTCCAGGAGATATGCTACATGTCAATGACGGGTATTGAGTTCAAGATGCAGGATAGCGAGAACTCGAGCGCAATGTACTTGAAAATCAAATGGATCCAAATTGACAACCAGTTGTACGGCGCGTATTTCCCCATTGTCCTGTACCCAACAACGATGAGCAACACTGGGCCTGGACAAAGCTCAGGGCCAAGTAGCGCAAACATGATTCCTGTGTTCCAGTCATCGATTGTGTATAGCAAAGAGGACCTAAGCTCAAAGTACCTATCGAGCTACTCGGCTCCACATGAGGGGGGTGGTTCAAGGGGTAAGAGCGTCGCTTCTGGCCATAATGGAGACGGGAACACGCAGTCACTACAGTACGTCAAGTACGCTTCAGTGCTGCTGCAGGAGCTGAGCGTTGAGCTGGACGAAGACTTTTTGATGGCGATTCTGGATTTCAGTAGGTTCAGCTTCCCTACCAACGACGAGTTGGAAGGAGGCCAGCGCCAAGAGCCCAGCAGTGCAAACAAGAGCAGCTACAAAAACAGTGCTGGCAGGGATGCTGGCAAGAGCAACGACGCAAGCAGGACTGATCTTCTGAATCCCAACGTGCAAAGTCAGGGCGTGCGGGCCAAGCATAGCCCAAGCGGCAGCGTTAGCGGAAGTGCGGAGAGCAAGGCGATTGGAAACAAGCCAAACCTGTTTGACTCGAAAGAGTATGGCGACCTGGGGCCCATTCCAGACTCGTCACAGACATACTCGGACATTTCGCAGTTGTTTGCGATTTGCGGGATTTTGCCAGACACAATCAAGAACTTTGAGGGGCTGCCATCGTACTACTTTGAGCTGCTGCTCTTGCAACCAGTCAAGCTGAACGTGTCGTTCCTAAGAACCCAGCAGCTAAGCGATGCAAAGGACCCACATACATCAGCAGCAAACAGCGCCAATTCGTTGTCAACCAGCGTGGGCGAGGGCGAGAAGGGGTCGTCCAACTACAGCCTGATAGAGTACATTGTGAACGTGCTGACTATGGCAATAGGAAACGTTAACGATGTGCCAATTTACCTAAACGCACTGGTTATGGAAAACGTTCGTGCTAGCTACTCTGACCTAAACGACCGACTCTACATTTTCTACACGCACGAGGCGATGTCTCAGCTGCTCAAAGTTGTTGGCTCGGCTGACTTGCTGGGGAACCCTGTAGGGCTGTTCAACAGCATTAGTAGTGGTGTAACCGACTTTTTCTACGAGCCGTACCTGGGGCTCACTATGAGCGATAGGCCGCAGGATTTGGGGTACGGAATTGCGCGAGGAACCGCCTCGTTTTTCAAAAAGACTGTGTATGGGTTTTCCGACTCCCTTGCCAAGTTTACCGACTCTGTTGGGAAAGGATTGTCGGCAGCAACAATGGATCCAGAGTACCAGTCCAAGCGAAGGCTAGACAGGGTCAGGAACAGGCCGCGCCATGCCATTCTGGGCGTGAGTCATGGGGCCGAGTCTTTTGCAAGGTCGCTTACTAGTGGGATCACTGGTGTTGTTATGCAGCCGATTGAGGGCGCTGAGAAGGACGGGTTTGGCGGGTTCATCAAGGGGATTGGGATTGGGCTGGTTGGCGCAGTTACAAAGCCCGTGATTGGGTTTTTTGACATGGCGTCAAACGTGTCTGAAGGAATCCGAAACACAACAACTGTTTTTGACATGTCTGATTTGGACCGGCAGCGGCTGCCAAGATACATTGGCAAAAATAAGGTGATTGAACCCTACTCTACAAGAAACGCGCTTGGAATGGCGTGGATGAAGGAGCTTGATAAGGGCAACTACGCGTACGACACGTACTTGGCGCATCTGGAGCTGGTCAACAGCGACTTGGTTGTGCTTCTCACTTTTACCAGGCTGCTGATGTTCAAGCGGAACAAAACTAGCAAGAACATAGTTGGCAGCGGAACCAACTCGATGGCTGAATCAAGTCTGGCGAACTCAACTATTGAGTGGGAGGTCAAGCTGAACAAGTTGCACAGTATTGTGCTTGTCAGTGGTGGAATCAGCTGCATACTTCCCTCAAAGTCGTCAAACTCCTCGGCTGCTTCTGCCTCCGCATCCAACACAAACACTGGATTTGGCACCGGTGCTTCCACCAGCAGCGTTAGTGGGTCCAGGCTGATAAAGTCGTCAGCAACTGCGTCAACATCAGCGGCTGGTACAAGGCCAACTGGTCCAAGCTATCCAACAAACCCGCTCCCAAAGACCAGCAAACGAAGCACTGCGCTAAGCTGGTTTGGCGGAATTGGCTCAAACTCACCCCCTCTGCCCGCATCAGCACCAATACACCCAAACAGTGGGTCGGCTGCCGTGTCGATGGCCAGCAACAATGCGCTCTCAATTCTTGACCCAGCTGGCCGGCTTAAAGCCAAGGAAGCAACAAAGTCCAGAGCCAAGGCTAGGGTCGTTGATGATGATTCGAATGGTGGCGGCGGGAAGAGCAGCAGGTCTGGTGGTATATCGAGTGAGGAAGGCCCATTTATTCCTATTGGCGATGCCCTAACACGAAGGTGGTTCTATGGGAAAATCAAGGAGGCTGTTGAGGCTATCAGTGACGAAGTATAACTTCAAGACCAGCATTTTTCTATTTTCTAAATTTATAGTTTATTTTTTATTTATTTTTACTTTAATTCGGGTTTCATTACTGAAATTCCTACTCATTTATAACTTTTTATTATTATACCTAAACTTTTTTCAATATTATATGTTTTGATGTGTTTGATTCTCTGTTGCCAATAAACCACATAAACAAATAAAATTAAATAAGTAAAATTAAATAAATAATACATGTTTTATTATCACTCTTGTTATTCGTGTTACTAGTTAATAAAAGTTCTTGAAACAAACTGAACTTATTCTTGCTTCAAAACAAGCTTAAATAAAGTAGACACAGCCTATTCCTATATATCCGTATACATAACTCTATTAACAGCCAACAGGTACTCTAGCTTGTTTTCGCCTCCGCCACCGCCCCCAGAATCTGCAGCCGATTCGTGCTGCTGGCCAACAGGGTTGTGGTAGCCCAAAGGCCCGCAATCACAATCGGCGCAGATCAAGAACCGTAGCCCGGCTCCGCTTGGTATCTTTGCTCCTGTCGGTGAATCTATCTCAACCGGCCTCGACATCCCTATGTTTTCAAACGCAAAAACGTCTGGAACACTCCAGTAAAACCCATTGGCAACATCGTCAACGTTTGATTGCCGAGAGCTTGTGGGTTGCTCAGACTTGCTGCTGCCTTGGGCCACAGCTTGGTCTTGCTGTATCTTTTCGTACATTTTCTTCTGCCCCTTCATCATTTCCATCAGCTCGGCTGGAACAACTGCGCTATGGAATCTAAACTCGCCATCATTAGCACCAGCCTTCAGCTGCTCCTCTTGCTCCAGCTGGTACTGCTGCGACTGTATACACTTTTGCCAATTTCGCTCAATACTATTCTCCTGATTGCTCATTCGATATACCAACGTTACCCCGTTAATGTTCAGAATCTTTGATTTGCATGCTTTTCTTGGACATTTCAGCATATACGGTTTCAGCATTATCTTCCTGCTGCCTTGCTCATCCTCCGGCTCCTTTAGTATCACATTCGTGTTTTCCTTTCTGATGTTTTCAATCATTTTGTCTATCTTTTCCTGCTTTAACCTTTCAGCCACATTCACCTCTGTCTCCAGCACACTTTTCTCTTCCTTTAAAACAGTCTCTACTTTGGAAATTCGTCTTTCCCCTTCCTTTACTTTTTTACTTTTGTTTTTATTCTTGTTTGGCATATCTTTTTATGTCCTTATGTTATATATATTCGGTATACTCAATTAAACAAACGACTCTTTTTTCTTTCTTACTTTCTTACTTTCTCACTTTTGATATTTGCAAAGAAAATTATCCCAAATTTAATAGTTCAATGCTTGAACTTTTTATTCCACTGATTTTTATTTCTTTTTATTTTATTTTTACTTTTCAATCTCAACTGACTTTTTTTTTATTACCAGTAAATGATTTTACAATTTTATTTGTTCATTTGCCATTTAACACAAACAATTGTATCACGTAAGCCAAATAAAGCTAAACTTTCAAAAAAGAATTAAAATAAAAGCATCCACCGATTTGTGTTCATTTGACTTTTGATGACTGTAAAGTTTTTTTTTTTCGATCAATCCTTTCTAAAATGGCTTTCTGTAATATGGCCTTTTTATTATTTGAAAATTTTCTGTAACGGCGTATTTTGACACCTTTGATTTGTTCTTACTTGCAATTCTCTGTTTTTGAATCTCCATGCCAAACTAGAATCAACTTGCACTTAATACGAGCAGCGACTCTATATTTTCCAAAACTTACTAGCAGCAACAATTTATGTTACCGACACGCCAATTACACATTATATAATTCTATTTTTTCCCTTCAGAAACAAAACAACTTGTTAATACTCTTTACTCCATAATAGTATGAATTAGTTGGGGGTAAACATGCTGATACTTTTATTCTCAGGTTTTCAACACTTGCACACAGCCCTATTTCTAGAATAAGCAATACTCTAAAGAACACACATACACAAACACAGTCGTTGAGTCCGTACAATGATAAAGCTGGTTGAGTACAGCGATAGCAGTAGAGATTCAGATTCAGAATCCGACTCTGTTTCGATAAACAAACAATCACCACAAACAGCTAAAAGTAAAAAAACCATTAAAACACGCACATAAATATGCACACAATCGGCTTTAATTTGCTCAATTTAAGCACCCTAAAACCAAAATAAACAACGATACCAACTTTGTTTTGTAGTTGAAGAAAGTAAGGGTAACAATGGCGATAGCAATAGAATTGCAAACACGGCCACCAAGCACCCAAATGGAAACTGGAACCTGCACATATTTATCAAGGGTAAGCTTTTTTATCGAACCTAGAGACTGCAGCACCTGAAACAGCTTTGAAGATTGAATTTAAATTCAAAAAAAAAAAAAAAACATTCTGTAGTTGAAATGTTTTTTCAAGCTTTTTTTTTAAAAAAAAAATAAATAAATTAACCAAGGGTATTTTAATAAACATTGATAGTGCAACTAACTCCACAACTAACGAGTTGGGCCAAAGAATCTTGTGATTTCACCAAAAAGTACTACTCTGGGAGAAGCGTGGAGCTTCATATCGATGAATTTTTTGACTCGTCAAACACTACCAGTTCCAATATCACCGCGCTGTCGAATTTCGAACCCCATATTTCTGATTCCGACTTTGAATTGCAAGAGCCTGTAGAACTTCACATCAGTCTTTCAAAGTCTACTAGCCTAAAAAAGCACCAAATTGAAAGCTTTATCCGATGTTTGGAATCCCGACTTGAGGCATTTTCCAGGTACGCACTAATTCATTCCTAAATTTCACTTGCTACTCTTCAGCACTACTCTTGGCTGTTATATCGATTTGCACTTCTTTGATTTATTTACACTGCTTTCTTCACTGTTTTTTGTTTTTGCTTTTGTTTTTGTGGATTAGCTTTAGTTTGTGGCTAGGCGGTATATCGGGCTTGGCAAATGACAGCAACACACGCTCATTTTTGGCCATAAATGTTTTAAACGGTGTTGATAATGCAAGTTCATCCCCCTTTTCATTTAGATTCTTTGACACAACAAATACATCAAATCGGTGCATTGTATGCTCTGGAATCGATAGAAACCTTATAATCTATTTTCCACAACTAAATATCAATCAACTCATTTGCAATCTTTAGCTCCACCGAATAACCGAGCAAATAAACCACACTATGACAGAGTTTTCGTTGCCTCGGTTCTACACTGTAATTGTTTACTCCAAACTTGCATTACTGTTTAAACTATTTCCGTAATTTTGCGAGCTTGTTGACCGCATACTCACTGATTATATATACCAAAATTAGGATCCAGTATTCCACTCTAGCTTCGCATCAAGCGATTCGCTACTGCTGTCAAACCCTGATTTGATCCAAAATATCCTGTCCGATCACACAATATCAAACTTACCGCTGGACTACTGTTATGTGAGCAGTATCTGCGCTACAATAGGCTCCCATTTTTTTGATATTCCGCTCAATTAGACTCATCTGAATTTCTACACTACCGCACCCAATCACATCCATCAGCGTTGCTAGATTAAAGCTGCAACTTCGGATTTTCTTGCATTTCATCATTCGATCTAAAAAACAATAATAAAAAGCATCATTATTGTTAAAAAAAGCGTGGGGGGGGGGGGGGGGGGGGAG
>LUVW01000014.1:430651-445794 GCA_001661515.1 Capniomyces stellatus | reverse complement strand
GGGGGGGGGGGGGGGGGGCTGGTAGAGTATTGCTAGCTCAATAGCCAGATATTTCCTTCGTAGGGACGTAGGTTTGATTACATTGAAATCGGCTTTGGGGTTCGTTGTGTAAATTTCTTGATATTAAATTGTTTATTTGGAAATTGAATAAAATGAGAAATTAGAATTTGTGTTGTTTTTTTTTTAAAAAAAAAGAACACTAGTTGGCTATAAAATATATTGCGAATCAAAAGGTTGGACCAGTTTCTTTGCATCAGTAATCGACCTGCTCAAAAAAATTGACCCATATATACATAAAGTTACAAGATTAAAATATGTGAGATACCAATGCCAACACAGTACCGAACCCATTGCTCATGAAGTTGGTTCCGTGTTGTTTGTTTGAAAAGTTTTTCAGAATGTCTCTAGATTTGGATTCGGGCGTTGATCTTTTAGGAACATATTTTACTTGGTTTATGTTGGCCACACTTTCCAATAAATCCCCTGAATCATAGTAGTCCACTGCGATAAAGTTTGGTACTTGGCCAGGCGCCGATACCTCGCATTTCTTTACCTGCCCCATAATGCTATCGCGTTTGTTTGCGTTTAATGACCCTTCAAGGGATGGAGCATTGAATTCCTCTCCGCCAAAATTAATTCTTTTATACACAAAGTGGTTGAGAATCGTTAGAGACCTGCCCCTTGGTTTTAACTCGCAGTTGAACTCGCTGCCCTCTTGCACCTCAAATGAGGTCTCGGAAATGTAATCTCCCTGCAGCAGTATCCATGGCACCTGGGTTCTATCGACATTTTTAGAAGAAAATACAACCAGTTTGCCGTTGCTATCTATCATTTCTTTCAACGTGGGCCAAGCGAATGTTTCATTGCTGAACCTATCTGGGTTAAATGCGTATTTATCCAACCCTGTATCCTGGAAATTCGAAGCAATTTCCTTTGACGAAAACCCATCAAAGTTCTCTAAAATCAGTGTAACCACTTCACTAGGATTGTTCTCCATAAATTCTTTGATACTGTCCAAGGTACTCTTAAGGTCGCCCTGATCCAACAGCAAACACGAAGAGTGGCACAACTCTATCTCGGCCGAGCGCTGTTCACTCTCCTGCCGTTTATTAAGCGCCGACAACTGGCCTCCTATAAGACCCTTCAAATAGCCCAGCTTATCGCCAAGCGCCTTTGTAATCGTCGACTCTTTTCTTTTGTGCAAGTCCAGCATAAAGGCTCTAACCCCGTCGTCAAGCTGAGCGTTGATGGATTTCTTTTGGTTCGACGCCATGTTGCTGTTGATGTTTGCAAAAGAGTTATGCGTGCATGCAAAGGCTACCTTGTTGTACTGGGTTTTGCACAAGTTACTATCACCGTTACAACTTGGCTCTTCCCGAGCAGCTACATACAAACACAATATGCAAAATATCACCATATGCAACAGTGCCGTATTGCGGCGACCGCTGAAAATCGATAATATAGGAACCATACTTTGTTTTCTTGTTGTGTTTTGGTGTTACTGTTGTGTTTTGGTGCTACTTTTGTGTTTTGTTTTCTTTGCAGGTATTTGTTGGCACCTTTGTCTAGTTGACTAATCAAAGCACGGCTTTTTTCTTTTACTTTCCGCAGTATCAATCAGAATACGCTTGTCAAACTAGAAAGAAAAAAATCGATGTTTTGAAATGATGTACAGTTTCAATTTAAAACTAGCTAGAAAATCAACAAGAGGTTGGGTATGGCAAGTAAAGTATCTAGACCACACGCTGAATGTAAAGTCAAAAGTACAGTTGCCTGAAAGAAGAGTATTTAAACTGCAACGTTAGAAATCAATAAATGCGAATTGGTACAAAGCATTAATCAAAAAATTAATCTACATTATTCCAAGATATGAATAACTATCTACTAATAGCATTGGGTTCTCTAAAACAAGCAGTTTTCTTTATTAAAGAAATAGACAATGACAAATCATTCTCATATGTGACTAAACCCCATTCGCTTCCAACACTTGAACCTGATTTACTGTCGTTAATAGCAAGAAACATCAATCTTGAACTCAGCAAACTACAACACATTACTCTCCAGTACACTATCTAGTATAGTGATATTGGAAACGTATTAACCAGTTTTACTTGCTGCTAGTGACTATAGATAAACCAATGAGTAAAATGATCAATCCTGTCATTAATCGCATTACCATTACTAACCTCAAACCTGTTAAATATCTACTTTTACCAATATCTTGTTATTGGCTTGGAATATATACATTCTTGCTATCATTTAGCATAAAATGCATTCATCTAAAATATACCATATATTTTTCCTATTGTCTCTTCGCAATCCATCTTGTAAAAAAAAAAGTTGAGCAAGATTGTTAGCATACTTAAATTTATTTTGTTAGGATTGCTAACATATTTGCATCATTGGAGTGCACATAATCCAAAATATTGGATTGTACTTGGTTGAATATTTATTTATAGCCAAACTCCATTGAGAACGTTTAAATGAAAATTCCAGCTGTAAAAATAAGCAAGCAATTTAATATTACGCGATTGCCTATGGCTTACAAAACTACTTTAGGCCACCACTTTGCTGTCTCACATTAGTAGTTATGGCTAGTAATAGCAGTGATATTGTTGCTTTGGCGATTACCCTTTTTCAATTAGATTGGTATCCCTTTAAACCTTCAGTTCGGTTTGATCGCTCTTATTGGTGTAGGTTGCTTGATTCATTTAATATATTTTTTAATATATGGACTGAATTTGGTGGAAGTGAAAGCTGGAGTGGGAGGGGAAGACACTTTGCAATTCATTTTTACCAAACTGTTTAATAAAAAAACAACTTTCAAAATTACTATCCAAATGTTAAAATGCGGAGAAAAGAAAGCGAGAAAAGAAAATGAGAAAATTTACACAAACCCAATTGAGTACACATAGTACAAAGTATTAACGACACTCGGTGATAAAAATTAGTGAGCTTACCAATAAAATTAAAGTAGAAAGTCAAAAAGTTAAAGTAGAAAGTCAAAAAAATTAAAGACAAAAAGTCGGAGGAATTCGGCAAATAACTAAAGCAACAAAACAAAAGAGCAAAAGGCAACAAGTTCAGTAAAAAAATAGAAAAATATTTCGGCAATACTATAGCTGAGCTAGTATGCGGTTGAATATTTTGTGACACTCAGGACCGCTGTTTCAGTCAACACCATGTCACCAGAAACTCGATAGCATGCACTGACCAACATGTGATTGAAGTTCATGACAAACAGACATATAAATTATAAGCAGTATATGTGATGTGTGATGAATGGTGGGTAATAAACAATGGATGGCGTGCGTCGATTAGTGATGATATAAATGCCTGTATGAATGAGCTGAATTCTGAATGAGTGAGCGCAGATTATAGCGTATAGACCTTTTTAATATATTATTTTAAATTTCGCGGTTTACAAAAACAATTACGCTTTCATATCTCTAAAAAAAACAAATACGCTAAGCTGACTTGATAAATAAGTGTGAGATGCGTTAATGGGATAAATAAAGTTTAATGTCCAGCAATTAAAAATCAAAAAAAAAAATCATTGGTCTCTTCTAAAATTACAAATTCGAATAGGAATTATTTAATGATATGCACGCATTTACCGCTGCAAACTCAGATGTTGCAAAATTGATAGTAATAATAAAAAGGAGCACGAAGGAGTAAATAGAAGGTACAAAGCGGTCAAGGAATTGTTTATGGACCAACCACAACTCAGCAAGGCCAGTTTCAAGGACTCTACTTTATTTCATTATACTTTATTTTATCTGATGATCAATGTGTTTAACCAGCTGTATCGATGCAAGCACATTTTGCTTTAGTGTTTAGAATGGCTTCATAATAAACAAAAAAAAATGAAGGAGAAAAATAAAAAGTACTGGCCAGCTGCTATTGGACAAAAATCATTCGAGTAGATTGGAATCAAGTGTAAATGCCGAAAACAAATGTAAACAAAACGAAATTCAAAAGGGAGTTTTATATAATTTTAGGAGAGAGTGTTTTTGTAACTAGCGAATTCCAAGCAAGCAAGATTTAGAAACCTCGATTCAAGAACCTAATTGATGGGAATTTGTCATTGATTTATAGCAAAATTTGAAACAGCACAGGCATCAGTAAAGAAGCATTGGCATTCATTTAGTAAAATTGGTTTGACACTTGCCACTCGATGCTAAAAAGTGTGATGCTGACATTGATACTGTTGCAGAATCTGGGTGTTGATAATGAAAATGAAAACGATACTGACTCTTGTCTCTGGCTCTGATGTTGGTGTTGAAGATGTGATATTTTGATGCTAATAAAAAGTCACACAATTTAATAAAGTGTAAAGAAAAAGTTGCCGAGTGAAAAAAAAAACATATTTAATTAGATGTAAAGGACAGTGTTCCCTCAAACAGTATAAAAATTTAACTGACATTTTAAGTCTTCTACTCTAGCTATTTAAATAAATAAACTAAAGAACTCTTGAATTGCAGCCTTACTAGCTAATTGTAACAAGAGTAAGTGCGGACAGCCATTATATTTACAACAAACCAAACTTACAGGAGGGTGTGTGTGTGTTTTGAGAGAATATACTTTACTGCAATAATCATTCATATAACTCTTCTTTCCTCAATGATACAAAAATAAATAAATAAATAAAATAGGTAGACAAACTGTAGTAGAAGCCAGGAAGACAAAAACTAGCCCTGCAATAACAATGACTGAAGCCACCAAGGTAAATGCGAACAAACGCAGCAGCGTTTCTGAGGAGGAGAAGCTGGAGGCAATGCTTAAGGATATGAGAGAAGAGTTTGAAGTTAGTGATGAAAAGATGGAAGAGATTATAAAAGAGTTGCATTTGGAGATGAAAGATGGGCTGTCTAAACACGATGGATTGCTGCCCATGATTCCTTCGTATGTTACGGGGAGGCCTACAGGAAAAGAGAAGGGTACATACCTTTCACTTGATTTGGGGGGAACGAATCTCCGTGTTTGCAAAGTTACGTTGAACGGAGATTCGACATATGACCTAGTTCAGCAAAAGTTTACGGTATCAGCCGAAGCAAAGAAGGAGACGCTGTTTGACTGGATTGCTGGGTGTGTTGAAAAGTTCTTGTTTTCCCATGAAATCGAGATAAAGAAAGGGTCAAAGGACATTCCTTGTGGATTTACCTTTTCTTTCCCAGTTGACCAAACAGGAATTGCAAGGGGAAAGCTGACAATGTGGAACAAAGGATTTACGGTTCCAAATGCTGTAGGCAGAGATGTAGTGATGCTTACACAGGATGCGTTTATGAGGCACCACCTGAACGTGAAGATAGTTGCAATTGTGAACGACACAATTGGCTCGTTGATGGCGTGCGGATACTCATATCCAGACTCGCAGATGGGGATTATTTTCGGAACTGGCACCAACGCCTGTTACTGGGAAGAGATGTCAAAGATTGAAAAGTGGGACAAGACCAACGAAGAGCACAGCAAGGACAACGAAATGATTATCAACATGGAATGGGGAGCCCTGGACAATAAAGTGAGCCTACTCCCATACACACCATACGACAACAAGCTCAACAGAAAGTCGCAAAACCATGGACTGCAAGTCTTTGAAAAGATGATTTCAGGAATGTACCTGGGCGAGGTTGCAAGAAACGCTATGCTATGGCTGATTGACCGCAGAGTTTTGTTCAAGGGGCAGTCCTCAGACATTCTCAATAAAGAGTACAGCTTTGACACATCCTACATCTCGGCAATTGTAGCAGACTCGTCAAAGGATCTTGAGGAGGTTCGCCTTGTTATAGAAATGACATTGAATGTTCCAGAAACCACTCTTAGAGACCGCCAGGTAGTCAAGGAGGTTTGCGAAATGGTTGGACATCGCTCGAAGCGTCTCAGTGCAGCAGCAATGTGCGGTGTGCTTTTATGGAGGCCAGAATTGCTCGAAAAGGATTTGTCTGTTGGTATTGATGGATCAATGTATCAGTTCTACCCAGGATTTGAAGAGTCTCTGGTTGAAGAATCCAAAAGAATTTTGGGTGAAGAAAGAGCCAGCAGAGTTACCCTTAGACTCGCAAAAGACGGCTCAGGAGTAGGTGCGGCTATTGTTGCTATGATTGCCAGCTCAAAGACCAGCTAGTTTATAACCACGTCTTTCACACTTTTCGCCCATTCATACTGTGTTTATTCTATACTTTATCATTTAACTCTTCTAATCTTGTCGGCTTTTTTTTTTTTCTTCTTTTTTTTGCGTTGTACTAAAGTTAAGAATCTTCAACTAATTTGAATGCCAAAATTAACTTGGTTTACAAAACCAACAATGGATTGTTTTATTTACAAGCTGGTTTTTATATTAAACACACGCACAGTTTATGTTTGAAAGATTAGCGACGAGCAAAGAAAGAAGAAAAGAAAAAAAGAACAGGGGAAAGGGCTAGATTTCTAAACGGGTTGTCTATTTCAGGTCAAGTTGCTCAACCAAAGTACCAAGAGTGTCGAGTAGCTGCTCAATCTCCCGAGTTTTCTCATCGTTGGCCAAAGGTTCGAGTTTATATGCACTGCTGTTGGATGTGTTTTGACTACTAGCCAAACTCTCAATAGCACCTGGATGCGATCCGGCTAGATTGGTTGTAGCAGTGTCTAGCCGTGACTCGGGTTGTCTCGCATGACCTGAATGTATGTCGACATGGCCAAGATTTCCTCCTGCAGAACCAGACTGATGCTCTGATCCAGAGTTTCTGCTCGTGTTTCTAAATGAGCTGAAACTTGGATCAGATTCAGTTGTAGGTGTTGTGGATTTGAATGTGGATTTGAATGTGGGCGTGGAAATGGAAGTGGATGTAGTTGGTGGTGGGACTGAGGGAATCGACAGCTTTTGTAGCTGGTCAGCCAGGTCATCGAATGTAGCTTTAAAGTCTGAAGTAGACCGAGTTACCGAAACCTGTTTGTTATCAGCCGACTTCCCACCCGACTCTAAAAAAAAAATAATAATAAAATAAAATAAAAACAAGCACTGTTAGTATTAAATAACAAAGTATGGAATACTAGTTTTACCCATACAAAAGCCCCCAATACCAAATAATAATAACAATAATAATAATAAAGGTTTGCCGCTGTTACCTTGGTCTTCATTCATATAAAACTCGAGGATTCTTAGGATAGATAGGCACTCTTGGGTGACCAGCTGGGCTCTGCTCCGATTACTGCCTTTATGTCTGCTTAGGTTGCTGAACGAGCTTCCGCTTGTAAACGCAGATTTTGTAAGCGATCGCCCTTGACGAACATGCGACCTCAGCTGCTTCAGCCTCAGCCTGACCATTGATGATGGCGATAGTCTTTGGCTGCCAGCACGAGGATCAGCGCCATATTGCAGCAGGATGAGAACAATTTCGGTGAACCCAGAAACTGCAGCAAGAATTAGAGGCGTATTTCCGCATATATCAACTATGTTTGGATCCACTCCAATTCCAAGCAAAAACTCGACAGCTTCGAAATTTCCAACTGAACAAGCAACATGCAACGCTGTTCTGCGCGAACCATCGTATGTGTTTGCTATTGACCCATTCCCAATCATCTTTGCAAGCTCGCTAGCCGTACTTCTGCCCATTTCGCTCACTTGCGCAGACTCCTCCTCGTGCCTCTCAGTCCATTTTTTAAGCGCCATCACTAACGCCTTTCTGGTTTTTCTGCTCTCGATATCCCGAATCACCGACCCCACACCAGGTCTGTATTTGCTTATTTGGCTGCTTTCAAATCCCCCCGAACTGCACCTTCTACTTACTCGACTCGAAGACCCCTCAAACTCTGTGCAGTTCCCCTCGTTTCGCCTAACAACTCCCAACCGACGGTAATTGGTGCCAGCTGCCGCATCTCTTGTTCTTCGCACACCATATTCAGACATATTTGCCCTTTTAAAAGGCGAGTTTGAGTCCCCCGCTTTACTGCTTCGCTCTCCATACCTACCCGTCCTCCATTGCGCCCAGCACACCTCCTTGTTTTCTGGTTCTTTATGACCAAACGACACTGCGTGCATACCGTTTGTTACTTTTTGGAAATCCTCTATTTGGATTTCATAGTTGCTGTACTCTAGCTTTTCTCTTGAAGCCCCCAACCCATGTCGCAAATCCAAAGAAATGTCCCGATAAACATCGCCTTTACCACTCAACCTTGAACTAGTGTTTGGAAATATATCTACCGACTCTTCCTCTACACAAACATATATATACAATCTATTTTTTTAATCTTGTAAACTAAAAGTAATAGTAAAAATAAAATAAAATAAAATAAAAAATGCTGCGCAAATTCAATTAACTTGATTGTTAAACTCACAAATACCAATTCAAAACTTACTATGCTTTCCGTTGTCTTTACCATCAACGTTTCTATATATTATAAGCTGCGTCTCTGCTTTTCCAGCCAAATCTAAATCTAAATCTACTTTGCCATGTGTGCTTGATGCATTCGGGTATTTGTCCGCCTCATTCTGCACTACTTTTTGAACACAAAATAACAGAGAAACTATTATACCAGTATTTTTTTTTTGTTGGCTTGATTGCTAATTGCCAAACAAAAACTTTTCAAAGAAAAGTGCCCCCAGAATAACCATGTTCAATTTAAATCTATTCCAAGCTGCAGATCTCATTGTTATAAAAAGACCTTTTTATTTTGCTTTTTTATTTGGAAGCGAGTTGATTCAGTAAATTTTACTGCAGATATTACCTTCACTACTCGGACTTTGGACATTCAAGTCATCGCATTCCATTTTATATATCAAGTATTTACTGACTGCAAGTTGAAATTGGGAATTTCAAGTCAGTGCTTTTTTTTGGGTTTTATTTTATTATTCTTTTCTTTTTTTGCGTCTGCGCCGATTCTAAAACCGCAGGATTGTGCTCAGTGTCAAAGTCGGTTTTTGTTACCAAGGAGTGTAGAATGTGAATTAAACCTTTCTAGAAATCAACTTTTTTTTTTCATTTAAATGTTGAATATTATTTACCAAGATAATGCTTTTGAACTCTGCTATTGCGCAAGTATGCAGTCAAAATATATGCACTAATTCGTTTATTTAGTTCTCCTTTCAATATGGGGGGTCTTACTTTAAGTCTTGGTACGAGTTTTATTTTGGGGCTTTGTTTTGGGGGTTTTACTCTGATAGAAAGGAACAAAAAAAAACATATTGAGTGACATTGTTAATTTGCACGTTTTATTCAAAATTCTAAATAAATTTTCAATAAAAAAAAACTAAATTCTAAATGAATATCACAAAAAAAAACTCGTCAATTTCTCACTTTTTTTGTTTTTATTTCATGTGATTTATTGGTAACAGAATCCACACAGCAAATCATACGACATTAGATGATACTATAAAACACTGCTATTTAGATATGATTAACGACTCTATTAGCCAGTACCTCCGATCAATTAGATCGTCCGTACCCGATGGGCATTGGTTCAGGGAAATTGGTGCTACTTTAAGCCTGGACAGGATCAAGTAGCGGGGTTTGTGGATGGCCTCCAAAAACGACGCTGTTGCCAGCATCGCCTTGGTGCTGAGGATGTCAGGATTCCTGAAAATTGTGGTGGTTGGTTGTTTTAACTCCTCTCCCAGAAGCTTACCCACTAACCTCTATTCCAAAGTTAACACTCGCTTCTGGTTGGTCAGTGCCTTCCAAAATGCGGATTCAACGATTAAAAAAAAAAAAAAAAAACCAAGTTGAGCTTTTGGACGGAATTTTAAGGTGGTAAAACGCGGCTGGATTAATATGGCATAGAAAACACAATAAAATCTGTAAATAAAACGAGACTAGTAGATATATAGAGTAATGCGGAGGTTTGGGCTATAATAGAATAGAGTGGGGTATTGGCTATGCTTGGGCACCAGCAGCTGGAGTTGGCGGCAGCAACGAAGAAACTAGAGCAAACACCATGGCACGGGCACGGGCTAGCGGAGATGCGTTGGCTTGCTGGGGGATTCCAGTGACGGGTTGGCGGGGGGTACTTTGATGGTTGGGGTCTGTTTGGGCTTGGTTGTTTCCGATATCTGGTAGAGTAATGTCGTTTGGTATGTATGGAGGCGGGCTGTTTTCACTGTCTTGGGTATTAGAGGCACTTTCGGCAGTCTGCGAGTTAGCAGGAGAATCGGTGTTGATTGGGGCATTGGCGTCGACAGGAATAATTGGCTGGGCAACTGGCTGGATAATTGGTTGGGCATTGAGGTACTGCTGAACATAGTCGGATTTAAGAATGAAAAACGCTATTACAACACAGGTAATTGTCGCCAGCATCTTCAGCTTGATATCCCGGAAAAACAAGAAAAACACCAGCGAGACTCTAAGCATCGTCCATATATAGCCCAACAGAGTACGCAAAGTAAGCAGACGGAATGCAGAACACACTGACTCCCAAGCAACTATAAACGGACTAGCAAGCCTGGCCATCATCCCATTTCGGTTCACTGGCTCCACTACTAGCGCTACGGCTTCTTGATTTATGTTGTGCATGTAAACACCGTCACTGCTTTGTGTATTTAGTTGGTGAAATTGCGAGCCAAACTGCTGGTAGTTTTGGCTTCCAAGCCCAATAAAAGGTGCCTGGTTTAAAGAGCTCTGGCTCAAATATTGATGGCTAGCCTGGTTTTTAGCCATATCACTGCTAAACTGCGACCCACTTTGTCCCTGGCTTAGCATCGGCGCATATATTGGAACTCGTGGCCATACTGCCAGGTATGCCTGGTTACTATAAATTGGCAAGTTGAATCATTTCTTTTTTTAATTTATCCACTTTTTTTCCCTCTTTTCCCTTATTACTAAAAACAAACTGTAAGGAAATTAAAAAAAAATGATGCATTATCTGCAACAACGAATTACTTACTCTATTAAAACATATTGATACATGGGGCCATTTGGTTGTGCAATCTTTTGGCTAAGGGGTGTGTGTGCAATGTTTAGTTGCATTGGAGGGGGAATTTGTATTGGATTCTTTTGTTCTTTTACAGCTTCGTTTTTCTTGGATTTAGCTGCGATTTCAATTCTAGCTTTTTTTATCTCGTTTATACTCTCGCTTGGCTTGGGTGTAGGGCTTTTTGGCCCTTTAGTTGCCGATACTATTGGTGGGTAAACCACCATGTGTATAGCAGGAAAGACGTCCTCTTCGGCCTACAAATTACATTATTTATTTGTTTTCAATTTCATTCTTACTACCTAAGTCTTGCCAATTTAATTTCTTTTTTGATTATTTAAAATAGCAGGAACAGTAGAATATTGCTGCCAATAACACATGTATGTATAACACCTTGTACTGTTGTATAGTTTGTGACTTACACCATCAAAAATAAGCTCCGCCTTCTCGTCGTCCTTTAATAATCTACCACGTGAAATAAGCCGCATTGAGGCTGCCTTTGGCTGTAATGGATGTTTTTCTTCTATTGTTTTCTTGATTTCTTTTATACAGTCGGTTTTATCTACCAATATTGTAAAGTTTTCGGGTGTCTCCACTGTCGGCGAGCAGATTATAACCTCGTAAAGCAGAGTTCCATGCTCTTTCTGGACCATGTTGCCGGTATTCTCCATTTTTAAAAATAAACTGTGTGTTTTAACTAGGTGCAATCAACCTTTATTTTCGAATTTAGTATAGCAAACCAAAACTAAAAACAAAACTAAAAACTAAAACAAAAAAAAATTTATTTCAAAATCTAAAAATAAAAGCTAAACAGCACTGAATACCGAGTAAATATGTTATTAGTCCTGGGAGTTATTTGGATTTTGTTAAAACAAATATATAAAAACAAGTGCAAAGTCTTCAATATAAATAAAACAATTGCAAGTATAATTAATAATTAGGCTTGAGAAATGTTTGCCGTCTTTTGTGAACACCATTCATTTTTCTCACTAGGAATAAAAAAGAAGGAAAAAAATCAAGACAAACTTTGGTTATTGTCAAGAATTATATCAAAATAGCACATCAATTACTTAATATGCTTAATTGTTTTACCCTAATTAACACCAAAGTCCGAGCCAATAAGGCTTTTCATCCCTGTTGCATTTCTGTTTAAAGCCTTTGCAAAGTTGATAAACCCAACCCAATTTCAAGCTTTAGCCCTTTTTTGACCAATAAGCAACTTTAATCTGTTCGTTTTTTATTCAACTTTAGATTATAAATAGAAACAAGAAGGCTTCATTATTCATATCTAATCAAACGAATTCCAATAGTCTTGAGCCAAGCCCAGCTTAATCATTTTTGAGCCATTATTACTGCTTGATTGTTGGTTATTTTCCATAAACCATATAAAAAAATATATCAAACAACTGGGATGCTTGTACTTGTGCTTGCATATATATTATAAATATACAGTTGTTAAACAAAATCGTGAACAAGAACAACTACACATTGTATGCAATATCGGTTTATAACATGGTTTATGATAAATCGAACCAAACAAAAACAAATCACATTGCCTTTAATAGCATAATATCGTGAATAGTAAAAGCTGCTGATTGGACCATGTATTCAAGTTTACAATCAGCATTTGTTCCATCCCTCTGGGTATTTGACCTGATCATCCGTAGAGTATATCCCCCAGTGCGCCTCTGTATTGCCAGCATGTATACCAACTTTCCAAGGTGCGTCACCATACGAAAACCAAATGGCAGTGATATTCTCCGCTTTGGCGCGGCAAACCACGTCCTTCATGTAACTTTCACTATTCTCCAAGCTCGGCACTGCATTTCCAGACACATCACCATCTGTTGGCCACCCTGTTTGGCCAATAACAACTTCTTTTCCATTTGCACGCGCTTTTACGCTTTCAACAGTCTCAAACAAGCGGGCAGACGCATTTCCAATATTTACTCCTTCCCAAAATGGAAATGAGTGAAGGAATATAAAGTCCACAGCATCAATAAGCGGTGGGACGTAGTTGGTGTCTGTTGCACCAGATGAAACGGGGATTGTTAGGTTGAGCGATGCTATTAACTCTTTAACAACACCAACTTGTTTTGCAAGAATCTCGTTTGTGGTTAGACCAAACTCTATAGCATGGCTTCCAACAATCACGCTTTTTATGGTTGAAGTGTAATTAGAGTTCATTAGGGTATCATTCAGCAGCTTCTTTTCGATGTTAAACATCATTTCATCTCCATCAACCCAAAGACCCAAATGGATCTTCATATCAGCCTTTTTCACAGCATCTAGAGCCAGCCTTCCTTGGTTACAGTCAAAAAGTCCAAAAATCCTTACTGTATCAGTGTTTTGTTTCAAAAGCTCAATTTCTAGATCGATTTCGCCCTGACAAGGACACGAACCATCTGGATTTTTGATGTTGTAGCTAACACCATCAAAGAACTTTTGAGATGTTACAATAGCAAGGCTGCTTAGGACAAGTGTTGGAAACTTCATTTTTATTGTTTTTTTTTCACTTTTCCTTTTTTTTTTTGAACTAGGGTTTGTTTTTTGCTTTGTTGGAGATCTTATTATTTGTGGGTTTGGTCTTTACTCTTTTTCAGTGTCCTTTTATACCAACATATTTTTCTAAGGACTTTGGTTTAGCTTTGTAGAAGAAAAATACACCAAGAAAATACACTTTTGTGGATACACCACTATCAAATAACAAAAAATACAACATTAAAAAGTAAATCCACAAAGCATTAGTTATTGTCGGTGGAAAAAGAAGGAAAAAAAGAGGGGATGGGTAAACTTGGCAAGTATGTGAATCATAATGACTTTTGCGTGCTTGATGTCGATTTGCTATGGGATTCTGTGTTACGCCAACACTCATCCCTCAGCCTTCGCTGTGGGTATATTATAGTTACTTTGTTAATCACACTTCCAATACGCCAGCTACTATGACTATATCCAATTTAATTTTATCAACAGGCGGATATACCCACACTCATACAATATTCGGTGGGAACGATTTAAAATGTCTGTGCAAAGGGGCCAAACTCCTCTTTTAATGAGGCAAAGCATAGTCAGAGAACCAAAACTAGTCAATACATGCATATATGATGGATATGATTGATTGGGTGGGCTGGGGTTGGTTTAGGCTTTAAGAACAATATTGACATATTTTTTTTACACTGAAATGAAAAATGTGTCTTTTTTTTACGTCATTTAAAATCCGATCGGGAATTAAAAGGTATAATTAATTGATGAATTAGTAAATAAGTGAAAGAATTTATAGCGGTGGGACGTGGGATTTGGTTGCTTTCTGTATTATACTGATTGAAATTAAAGGTCCTGAACTCAAGAATATCAAGGAAATTAAACATAAAGTCAAAGTCAAAGTCAAAACAAACACAAGCCTAAACGCCAACAGCAGCCAGATAAAAGCAAAAGTGTATATACAAAAAAAAAATGTTTTTCCAGTTGAAAGGACAAGAGCTAAAACCATTCGCAAACAGCACCTTGATAATGGTAAGTTGGGAAAAGTTCAAGATTTTAATCTGATTGTTATTCTTTTTTTTTTCAAGAAAAAAAAAGAAAGGAAGAGAGTAAATGATAACAAAACAACACGAATGAAACCTGTGCAAATAGCCGGTGGTATCGATTGGGAATATTCCGCAGCTAGCGGTGGATTTGGTTATATCGACTTTGGAGATGAAAAGGGTTGGCAGTATAGATAGCCCATATGTATACTCGCTATCAGGAGTTAGTGGATTTGATCATTGTTTGGATAATCGGCTGGCACCAATTGAAGGTAGGTTAGTTATACATTGATAAAACAAATGTAGGGCGGAATATTTGAGTCCAAAAGTACGAATTAGTGGCAAGAGAATGGATGTTTATTAAAGAAAGCCTACGGTATAATAACTCGAGTGGCTAGGGCTTGCACTTTTTATTTATTTTATTTTCTTTTTTGGTGCAACTTTGTGATGAATGATTGTTTGACAATAACTATATTTTTCCTTTCTGAAAAAAAAACAAATAAATAAATAAATAAACAGTTTATCAGAGCGAGAATGGGGAGTTTACAGTGATTCAGGTGCGATCACCGGTGATAAAGGGACAAAGAAAACAGTTTTCATCGCAAATGAACGAATTTTACATTCAAAACGGGTTCAAGAAACTGGTTTTGTTGTCGAGCAGTAACGCGTCAGTTTGTGTAGACTCGGACTTGGATGGGTAAGCCAGCAGCACTTCAAGTTGGGGGGGGGGGGGGGGGG
>LUVW01000014.1:400350-430622 GCA_001661515.1 Capniomyces stellatus | reverse complement strand
GGGGGGGGGGGGGGGGGGGATGTTAAGTGTGGTTTTGGAGTGATCAGATGTTTGGGACATATTAGCCAAGCTAAGAAAAAGAGACGAGGGGTCAAAGGGGGAGGGTATTAAGTAAGAACGTGACTCGATTTAATTTTTTTTTTTTTTACTTGCTATTGACTTGATAGATCAAAATCAAAGATTCTTGCGACAAAAAAGTGTTTGAAAAGCGGTGTTTGCGAGAGGCTGGCAGCTGTTGGGATTCCGGTGACAGAATACAAAAAGGCGCGGGGTGGTAACTCGGGCAGTGAAGTTGGAAAAGATTTGGTTGAACTGGTCGACTCGGGGGTTACAAAGTACATATTGAACGAATGTGTTGATAAGGAAGTTTCAGTAATCGCGTTTGTTTTGTATGCAAACGAAGGAGGTATGTGTACAGCGCTTGAATGCTTGGTACTGTGGGTGACAGCTGGATAGGTCTAGGAATATTTAGACGAGTTTACTGACACTGGTAGTATTGATTTGTTGTTTGATTAGATAATGTTCCTGATGCTATTGTTTTGGCGTCGTTGCTTAACCATGGGGTGCAGCTGTTTGATGGTTCAGAGAGTCGAGGTAAAAAAAAAAAAAAAAAAAAAAAAAAAAAANNNNAAAAAAAAAAAAAAAAAAAAGCAACAACTCGGTATAATAAAATGCGATACAGGCTATTAAATAATTCTAAAATTTATTGATTTTATAAACTCAAAATTAACAGTATAATATGTGTGGGTAAATAAATGTGATTTATGGCTAGAATGGAAGCCGCCATCGAGCTGGAAATGGTTACAAAGCGACGATACACCAAAGAACCAGTTTTTTTAAAATAAAAGTTTTAGAGTCAGATTGCATTGTTAACTGTCAATAGTGGACGTTGGGATGATTTTGTTATTGGTGAAATTAGTATAAACCATTACTATTTTTTTTTTAATTTATTTATTATTTATTAAAAGAAAAAAAAGGTTGAGAATAAACAAAGTAAAGAATTGGATGGATGTGCGCGTAAAAAAGTAAAAAGTAAAAAAGTAAAAAAGTAAAAAGTAAAAAGTAAAAAATAAGGAGAAAGGCTTGATCAAGGGTCAATGCGTTTAGGGTCACGTGGGAACAAGGATGCGCGTCTGATGTTGCCAAGGTTCAGGTAGAGCATGACAACACGTTCCAAACCAACACCACCACCAGCATGTGGGGGGCAGCCGTACTTGAAAGCATCGACGTAATCGCGGATGGTATCAACCTCAACACCACACTCAACAACGCGTTTTTCTAAAAAGGCGGCGTCGTGGATACGCTGGGCACCAGACATGATTTCTTCGCCTCTTAGGAAAAAGTCGTAGGAGTTGGAGTAGTTTGGATCTACGGGATCGGGCATAGTGTAGAATGGTCTTACAGCGGATGGGAACTTGTCGAGCATAAAGAAATCAGTTCCGTACTTTTCCCTGACCAGTTTGCCCAACACTCTTTCATTGGCTGTTGACAAGTCGTCAAATTCGCCCATTTCAATTCCAGCCTCCTTGAGCATCTTGACGGCCTCGTGGAATTCGAGTTTCAGTGGTTCGGAGCCAAACTTCAAGGGCTCAAACTGGTGCTGTCTCCCAACAATCTCGATTTCGTGGGCCCACCTCTTTTCAAGCTCGGTGAAAATGTAGATAAACAGTCTTCCAATCATAAACATAACCTCGTGGTAATGTTCTCTAAACGACATTTCCAAATCAAGTCCAATGTACTCTGTCAAGTGGCGATGCGTGTTTGAGTCCTCTGCTCTAAATACTGGTGCTATTTCAAACACTCTTCCAAAATCTGCACTGATGCACATCTGCTTGTACAGTTGTGGCGATTGTGCCAGGTATGCAAATCGCTTAAAGTACGTCACCTTGAACACATTTGCTCCTCCCTCGCTGGCTGCCCCAATGATCTTTGGCGAGTGAATCTCAATAAACTCGTTGTTCTCCAGGTACTCCCTGAACAACCGGCAAACTGCTGCTTGCAGCCTGAAAATCGCATTGTTTGTAATTGTCCTCAAGTCAATCACCCTGTTATCCAATCTAGTGTCCAGGTTCACTTTAACCAACGTTGGGTCCTTTTCATACTCCAACTCGTTTCGTGTTGCGTCCTCCAGCGAAAATGGCAATCTTGCCACCGCCTCGCTTATAATAAAGATCTTGGTTACGTGCAGCTCAACCTCTTGCACTGTACAGCTCTTCACCAACTCCTCTGGCTTAACCACCCTAGCCGTAATCATCACCAATGTCTCTGCCGAAATGTTATCCGTAAACTTCACCATCTGCTTTGAAATCCCCGTCTTCTCAACAACAACCAGTCCCTGAACCGTCGCTGTCCCCTCACGAAGCACCAAAAAACACATCTTTGCCCCTGTAGGTCTTGTTGCCTGCACTCGCGCTTGGATGTCAACTGTCTTCCCAACATCTGAAACCCCAAGATTTCGCACACTTGTCCACACCGTCGATGTTTGGCTTTGCGATTGGTTCATCGCCAACTTTCCATAGTTGTCCTTGCCATAATCCTCTTGGTTAGATTCACGTGCCGCCTTTTCAAGCGCCAACTCTGCTGCTCTCTCCTGCTTTCTCTTCTCCTTCTCTCTCTCCTTTTCAAGCTTCTTCAAGGCCTTTTTTGATATTGGCTTTCCATCCTCCCTATTTTTATTATTATTATTATTAATTCAGGCCAGATTAATCCATTGTAACTCACCAATCGCCATACTTGATCTAGTATCCCAAACAACCAAATCTTCATCTTACCCAAGAATAACCTCACCAAGCTGTTCAGCCAAATCTTCAACTTTTTCTCGATGTTCTTCAGCAGAGCTCATTTTACTTTTAATCTCTTTACTTTATCTTTTGGATTTATAAAACAGAAATACTGAACTCTTTTTTTTCACTTTTGACCTTTCTAGTTTGTTTTTTTTTTTTAATTTTTTCAATTTTTTCAATTTTGTCATTTTGATTTCAATTCCAACTTTTTTTCGATTTTTCTATTTGATTTTTTTTTTTTTTTTCCTTCCAATTTATTTATTTGCTGATAATCCGCATTCTGTAAAGAAAAGTACAAAGAAAGAAAAAAAAAGTTGAATAATAAACTCGCTTTACAATTTTGATTTTTGATATCGTTGGTTTCTATCCAATAAATTGACCTGAAGCAATCAAATATAAAATTCTCAATTGAATAATTGACACTCATTCACCATAAAATATTTAAATCCAACCAACTTTTCAGCTCCCAGAAACCGCCCGATTTGTGGCTTTGATAAAAAGTGGCATGTTCTCGCAATCCCTTTTCCTATCCTGACTGTTGCCATTGTACATATAACATAGCTGATATACTCAACCATTAACATGCTGCTTGGTATGTATAATACAGATCGGCCAACTAAACATATCTAAACAATCCCAAGTTGATGCGATATAATAAATACATTTATTTTGATAACAGAGGTATAAATGATATTGAGACGAATAAATATACAAACTAAACGACAATATGCAAACGTGTCAAGTTGGAACAAGGAATATGCTGAGTTTCAAGTTTTAATAAGCAATGAAGTAGTTTGAGAAATGTTTTTATTTTTGTTTTTTTGGGGTAAATGTTTCGGGTTGAATGAAACGTACAAAACTGCTTCAGTTTTACATTTTTAAATAGTGGATTCTGCAAGGAGCAAAGAAAAATGGAACAGAACCAAAGTTGAGTAGAGAACATGGATATTAATAGTTGTGAGGTTGCAAGTATTGAGTAAAAATAAAATAAAAAGATATACATTGTTTTGTAAGGAATAAAGTCCTGGTATAAGCTTTAAATAAATACAATTGAAGCGAATCCAAATTACAAAAAGACAAAGTAAAAAAAAAAATAAGCAAACAAGCAAAATAAAAAGAATGTTTAACCTTTCAAAAAGCGGTTCCAAGATACTGAAGCATAAAGCATTAGGACAGGTGAATTGATATTTATTACTGAAAAAAAAAGAGTAGCTGAAAAATTGGAATGTTATTATACTTTTGTTTAAATTGAAGAGTCAAAAGCAGGAGATATATATAGAACAAATAGATAAAAAGAGCTAGAAGTTGGACAATTTTTCAATTATGTGGAGATAATATTATGAAAAGCAAGAAATGACAAATACTAACAATTGAGCTGTACGATAAACCCTCATTAAAACAAAGCAAAAACGATACCAACTCATACTTTATTTGAAAACATACGCTAGATACTGTCATACACAACAATGTCAAACAACATTCAAGGCAAGTAAAGATTTTACATTAAGAGCTGCTATATAACAGAGAGAGTAAAAAGGAAACACCCTCCTGACAAAGCCAGCGACGAGAATGGCAATGCGGCACCGTATTATTTGCTAATTTGGTTGTTTGTTTGTTTGTTGTAAATTTCGTAGGGTCGAAAATATGCTCTGCAAAATGGCTGTCAGAGAACCTGGATAAGGTCAAGGTTATTGATGCGTCGTGGTACTTGCCACATATGAATAGGAACACGGCAGAGGAGTTCAACAATTGCCGCATTAAAGCAAGTATACATACCATCGAATGGTTTTTATTACTAGCGTACCTTTTTTCTTCCTTCTTCTGTCACTGCTGTATTTAAATTTCTACTTGATTAAGAGTATTTTAAGTTATAACGTTGTGGAATGCCTGTGGTTGCCTTTACTGGTATTGTAGGGAAGTGTTTTTCTAGACATTGACACGGTAAAAGACACAAGTTCGTCTTTGCCACATATGCTGCCAACGACAAAAGTATTTGATGCGTTTATGAGTAATAACAAATATATAAATATTAGCTGTTTTCGGGGATGAATAGTGGGGAGCAAATTTAATGTGCATGGGATAAATAAATAACAAGAGATAGCTACTGTTGCTGAACGTGGGTTAAATGATAGATGAAAATGGAATTTCAAACAGTGATCAAGTCGTGGTTTACGATTCTTTGGGATTTTTGGCTGCGTGCAGAGTCTTTTGGCATTTACAGGTACAAGAACATGCTCTACACACACCTATATATGTAAACGTAATGTTAATGTTGATATTGATAGTGTGGCGATGATGTGGTTGTTTAGGCTATGGGCCACAAGGACGTAAAACTGCTGGATGGGGGGCTAAATGAATGGAAGAATCTGGGGTACCCAGTTGAGACTACAAAGTTTGTGAAGCCAGTAAGTTGAGTTTGTTTCATTTCTCCTAATTATACCGACTCGGAAACAAACTAGAGTAAAGAAAGTAAAGAGAAATAGTATAGTAAAAAAAAAAAAAATAAGGGAGGAGGGGGAGGAATTTGAATAAACAAACATAAATACTTTTATCACTCTTTTTTTTTTTTTTTTTTTTTTTTTTTTTTTGAGGTTTATTATTGTAGTTGGTTACCAATTGGTCACCAGTTGGTGTTATAAACGTATGGGTGTATGTGTATGTAATTACTTGGTTGATTGATGATTGATTATAGGAGCCAAAATCGGGATACAAGTCAGAGATTCAAAAGGACTTGATTGTAAACAAGTCGCAGATTTTGCAAGCAATCAAAGAGTTGCAGGAAACAAATGGGGAAAGTGGGCCATTGATAATTGACGCAAGACCATCGGAAAGGTTGGTATAAGAGATTCAAAAACTTTTTAAATATATATATAGTTTTTCAATTCTAATCAACGCAAACTAACTCTTGACATGTTTTATGAAATTGTTTTTCATAAGGTTCTTGGGCAAAGCACCGGAACCAAGACCAGGACTAACAAGCGGACATATGCCAGGATCAAAAAACCTACCATCAACGCTTATCGCAACACCACCACCACCACCACCACAGCAGCAGCAGCAGCAACAGCAACCTCCAAACATCATCAAACTTGTCAACAAGGAAAGACTAGACTCGTTGCTCAAACAAAACAACATCAACATTGACAAATCCCGTCCAATTTATACCACTTGCGGAAGCGGCGTAACTGCAGCAGTCCTGTACGTGGCGATCAAGGAACGCATTGGGTGGGATACTGATGTTCGTGTTTACGATGGTAGCTGGTCAGAATACGGAATGGACAAGAGCAACCCACTTGCTTGATCGGACATTGTCCATGTCTAAACCCCTCCTTTTTTTTTTCTTTTCTTGATTTAATTTCAAATATATGTTTATTATTTTCTATAATTTGGAGGAGTTGCTTTTTGACCAAGGTTTCCAAGTTTTATGGTTTGTTTATTATAGCCAATAATAATAATAATAAAAAAATAATAATAAGAATAAATGAATAATAAAAATAAATGAATAATAATAAATAAAAAAGCAAAAAATAAAAAAGCAAAAAAAAAAAATAAAGAATAAATATTAAAAAAAAAGCAGATACATGAGGGAATACATGATACTAGTCAGAGTCAAACAACTCGCCTTCTTCTAAAACTTCTCCATCTTCAACATCATCAGTCATTTCAACATCAACATCACCAGTATTAGCACCAGTACTAGTCAGAGACACGGCGATGCTATAGTCTACAGCTGGGTGTTGTGGGGACTGAGTTGGACTGGAACTCATAAACCCGGTATTTTCGTAACCCAACCGATCAGATCTTGGCTTAGGTTTGGGGATAGGATTGAAGTTGGTGGTAGGATTGAAGTTGGTGGTGGTGATGAGATTAGTGTTGGTGTTAGTGTTTGGTAGAACATGTAGTTTCAAATGATCATGAACCTGTTTGCTCAGAGCGACAGGTTTGGGCACAGATGAGGCAAACATAGAGTTGGAAACCAGGGCAGAAACCTTTTTGTTGTCGAAACTTGGGGTTGCAGAGTAAATTGGGGTGTTGCAAGTGCTGTTGTTTTTGCTTGTGTAGGCACTATTGTTGTTGCTCGTATTTGCACTGTTGTTGGTAGCAATTGAGGTAGCTGATGTTGCTGTTGCTGTTGCTGTTGTTGCGGTGCGAATCAGTGGCAACTTCAAGTACATTCTAATCAAGTTGATTCGTTCCAACTCTAAATCTATCCCAGCTTTACCAACATTACCATTGTTGTTGTTGATTAGATTACCATTGTTGTTGTTGTTGTTGAGATTTCCTTCAATTGATGGACAATACAAGACAGATCGTTCAAACTCGCCAATATCTTCGGCCTGTTTCATCAAATCAAACCTGGGCATTTGGTAGTTGCTGTCCAGCCTAGACTTGATCACGTTCATTAGTGTTGTATGGTAGTACTCCTCAGTCTTATTGACACCCTCCAGCCTCCTCTGCTCCTCAGCCGTCAACATCTGCTTGTATACCACAGCCCCCTTACTACCTGTCTGAACCAACTTGTTTGTTTTGCTATGCACAGCTGCAGTCACAATTCCCCCACTACCACCCCCACCAATATTTGCATTACCGTCTAAATTTCCTCCAACATTACTGTCATTATTTCCAATTCCACTAGTATTGCTGTTGTTGTTGCTATTGCTCAAAATGCTGGGTTGCTGTGTTGAGCTGGTTCTAGTAAACAACAGTTTCTCTTTTTCTTTGAGCTGGTTAAACTGAGCCAATATATCCGACGTGTTCTTCTTGGCTGTGCTGCTGCTTGTTGTCTGCCTGCTTGGCACCTGTTTCTGGCCTGTATACGGATGTGGTTCTGTTCTAAACTGCCCTGACTTTGTTCTCATTATCCCATCCTGTTTTATACCACCGCCACCGCCACCACCACTGATGTTGGCCATGGCAGATTTCGTCTTTTCTCTGAAATTTGTCGATTTGGATTTGGTATCTGTATATGCATTCACATTCATATTCACATTCATATTCATATTTGCAATCATATTGGATTTGGGTTTGGGTTTGATTTTGATCCGTGTTTTTGATCCACCTGGGTAACCTGATGTCACGTCAACCAACTCATCATCATCGTCCATAACCATGGGCATATACAAATCCTCCTCTGACATTTCACCATCAACTCCATAATCAACATCTAAATCTAAATCTAAATCCACATTGTTCCCCTCATTACCAACCCCTCTGTATTTTCTGCTTTTACCTCCACTCCCATTTTCTCCACTGTTTTTGTTTTTGCTTTTGTTTTTGTTTTCGTTTTCGTTTTCGTTTTCGTTTTCGTTTTCGTTTTTGCTGTTTCGAATCTTTTTAAAGTTTCTTATTTTCCCTTGCTGGCTATGTTGGTTATACCCCACCTCTTTGCTGACATTCCCCAATATTCTTATTTTCTTTCCTGTTATACTTATCTTCAAGTCTGGTTTCGTCACTCTTACTCCCTGTCCACTACTCAACGTATTACCACCCATCTTCCTAGTGGCTAAACCCCTGCTCTTTACACCTTTTCCCAATCCTTTCCCGCCAACCGATACATTTCCTCCTCTATTCCTTCCTGTGCCAATATCCTCAACCCATCGCTGTCCTCCATCCTCATAATCCAAACTCATATCCTTATCCAAACTCATATCCTTGTCTAAACTCATATCCATATCCATTTCTAAATCTAAATCCAAATCCAAATCTCGCCCATTATTGCCATTTTGCCCTAAATATAAACATATTTACACATTATTACTATGAACTATTTCCATAAAAGTTGTTTTCTTGACACTTTAATCAACAATTTTGACATCTAACAACAATACCAACTGACTCATGCCTGCAGAATTCCAATTATATCAAATGGTATATAAATGAGCACCAACAAATGGATTAAATATAACACCATCATTCTGGCCTTTCGCTACAACCAAACATATTATATTTAAAGACTTGATCTCCTCATCTCAACCAATTCCTTGTTCCACTCTTGTCAAAATCAAATAAAAGTTGGAAAATGCCAACCTTATCAAAACCACACCAACACAATATTTGGTTGTGTCTTTTTTCCTTTATATATATCTTTTTATATATCTTTTGATAGCAATAGCCTCACAATTGTCTTCCACACACACGCACACACACACACGTACAAATATCACCTCAATTCGCCAACCAACCAACCAACTACCTTTCTTTCTTTCTTTCTTTCACACTCACTCTTTCTATACTTGACAAATACAAAAGTTGGAAAAAAAAAAAAAAAAAAAAAAAAAAAAAGCAAGGATCGAGTAATATGTTTAGATAAACTGAAAGAAACGGAATGCCACATTTTATAACAGCAGAAATCCCAAACTTGAAAGATTCGGCAAAATGAAATAAAATATAATAAAAATAAAGAAGAAAAAAAACAGGAATAATATATGATAATACAATGTAGTTGCCTATAGTCAGCTGAATTGAGTTGAGATCTTACCTTTGATTGTAATTAAAACTCGGTCAGGATAAACTTTGGCTTTTTAACACTGAAAACTGCTTATTTATACCGGCTATTATTCTGGTATTTGTTGATGTTCGGTTTGACGTTGGTTTAGAAAAAGGGGGCAATCGATAATAGTAATGGTAGTTGGGATACGGAATATGGATTATAAAATTAAAGTGGTTGCAACACATAATAGGTTCTCTTTCGTCTCAATTTCTCGCCTCACTCTTTCATCTCATCCCATCTCTCACTCTCTCTCTCACTCTCAATCTTTCATCTTATTCTCTCATTCACTTATTCTTTATTGAATCACCCAACCTTCTCAATCTATCGATAACCCTAAAAATCTGTATACATTTATATATAATAGATATAAATATACATACAAACACGGACAAACCCAGTTTTTTGACCACCTTCTCTTTAGTCACTCCCTATTATCCATCACCATATTTTATATATCTAATCATTTCACTCTTGCCTTCCACCATTCTACTTTTATTTCCCCTCCTCTCTTTCTCTCTTGATATACCTTGTACCGATGGCTTATACTGTACCACAACATACAATTGTCAAGCGAAAAGAACAAACAAAACAAAATCCATCAAAAAAATAGGAAAATAAATGTTTTAATGAATGGATTTTGTTTTTTATAACCTTTCCAGCTGGTAAACTAAACTTTAAATAATAAAGTCTTGAATATGGTAATTAGTACATATACATATATATATATGTGTGTGTGTGTGTGTGTAAATCAAGTTATTAAAGTGTGAGAGGGAATTTAAACCCCCAATTTGTAGAGTATGAATATATCTTTTCTTTTTTTTTTTTTTTTGAAAAATAATAATAATAGTAATAACATTAAATAAGGAGAGAAAAAGAGGATGAAAATATGGATAAAAGAAGCTTATTTTTCTTTTCTTTTCTTTTCTTTTTTTCTTTTGTATTCGTTTTCGTTTTCGCTTTTGTTTTTTGATTTTTGATTTTTGATTTTTGATTTTTGATTTTTGATTTTTGATTTTTGATTTTTTACAAGTATAATATTTAATCACTATGGTCACCTGAATCATCTGAATGTGAGCCATTGCTTTCGCCAGAAGAACTTGAATCGGAATATGATTGAGTTTTCAATCCACCACGACCAGAATGCACTATATTTATATATACAATTATAAAATTATACATTTATGTAGATATAGATATAGATATAGATATAGATAAAATTATAGATTTATAGATATAGATAAATATATAAAAGAGAAAGGCTTACATCTCGATTGAGAATTTTCCGAGTCAAAAGCTCTTAGTTTTTCTTCAAGCTTGGATAAACGGTCAACTTGACCACCACTATTTGCACTGGAAGAGTTGTTGATGCCACGCATGGTGTTGAGAGGGTTCATGCTGGGATCTACGTCCAAAACAACAAAGTCGTACAGTTTCCTCAGCGTAAAAGGATTCAGCACATCGATATCCAGCTCAATTTCCTCCTCCTCAGCAATCAGTTCTGGGTACGCCGACTTGATTATCTCCAGTGCCACCTGCAGTTTTTCCGCAGTCAAATTCTCGATCTTTGCACTCAAACTCTTTTTCTGCGACAATGTTAAGTTTAGACTGGATGAGCTATACTCCATACCACCATCACCACCAGCACCACCAGCACCACCAGCACCACCAGCACCACCAGCACCTGCACTACCGTACCTATCATTACTTCCCTTCTTCTTTCCTCCTCTGCTGCCTGAGGCGCCTCCCCGCTTCTTTCCTGGTCCTCTGCCTCTTCTTGCCGGTTCTGCGGTATTGGAGTGGACGGGCGATGCTGATAGATACGAACTGGCGCTGCTTTTTCGTTTGGTTCTTGACCTGACGCTACCCTTCCTTCCTCCAGAACTGCTGTTAATTTCTTCCAGCCGTTTGTACTCGTCATTTCGTTTCAAGTCCTCTAGCTGCCTGGTGACCTCCTGTACGTGGCGTTCCAAATGCTCGATTCTTGATGACTTGAAACTGTCGCTGATGTAACCGTCATTTAGCGTAAAAGTGTCTCTATCTCTGTCTCTATCTCTGTCTCTACTGTCAGCCTTTGGTCTTGCTCTGCCTCCATGAGACGATGTTGGACTTGCTGACATATTTGACTGGCTGATGTGTGGCAACTCGGCCCATTTCTTGTCGAAAATATCCTCCAGTTTCTTTCCCGCCAAATGCACCGGGTGTTTGGGCGGATTGAACTTGTAGCAGTTGGCAAACATTAGCCGGATATCTGCCTCAAATTCGCCTGCCGACTTGTACTCATTGTTATTGTACTTGGCCCGAATTGTCCCCAAATCCATTGGCTTCTTTACCACCCTTGGGTATTGAGGAATGTTCAGTGCTTGCCAGTCAACTGGCTCATAAAACAAGTACGCTGTTTCTGCATACGTCTTCTTAAACAGTTCCCGAATCACTCCTCCACAAAACTTCAATTGTGGTGCTGCTCTGTTTTTCCCTTTCAGACTTTGTCTTGGCTCTGATGGAATATCTCTACTTGGAGGTGGATGTGTTTCTCTTCTCTCTCTAACTTTACCCACTAAATCCGTCTGTTCTCTTTCTTTTTCCTTTTCTCTTTCTTTTTCATTTTCTCGTTCTCGTTCTCGTTCTCGTCCCCGTTCCCGTTCCCGTTCCCGTTCCCGTTCCCGTTCCCGTTCCCGTTCCCGTTCTTGTTCCCGTTCCCGTTCTTGTTCTTGTTCTCGTTCTCGTTCCCGTTCCCGTTCTTGTTCTTGTTCTAGTCCCCGTTCCTTATCTTGTGCTTTTACCTTCATTTTCATTTTCATTTTCACTTTTAATTCTTCTACCACTTCATCTTCTGGCATCCTCTTCAACTGATTTCTAAACGCCTTTTCCAAGTTCTGTGCCATCAGTGATACTGGCAGCTCCCTTCCATTATACAGATAACAGTTGGTAAATATCTGCTCCATATCCTTGATAAATTCTCCTACTCCTCTATACTCCTCGCCCTTAAATTTCCTTTCCACTGTCCCCAGATCCATTGGGTTCTTGACCACATTTGGATAGTCTGGAATCTGCAACCCCACAACATCCACCGCCTCCAAAAACGGCCCTGCGTCTCGGTGCTTCTTCAACGACCGCAACATTGCCGCTATATATTTATACTGCTCTTTAGACAATTTTGTCCCCTTTTCCATTTCCTTTTCTTTCTCATTATCTTTCTCTTTCTCTTTCTCTTTCTCTTTCTCTTTCTCTTTCTCTTTCTCTTTCTCATTTTTTTTATTACTTTCGATGCTTAATGACTCTGGTCTCTCTACTTGAACCTCTATCTTCTGTTTCTTTTCCTGATGATAATCTTCTCCCAATTCATCACCCCCTATATCCCCTCTTTTCAACTCATTCACCTCCTTTTTACCCTCCACCTCTCTCAAACCTTCCTTCAAACCCTCTTCCATTTCCGCTCCCATCTGCTGTGTCTCCACCTCCATTGCCGATCCCTCCTCCACAATCTCCATCTCCTTTTTCTCGCTACTCTCCTCTACTTTTCTCTCCTTTACTTCTTCAAACCCTTCATCCTCATCAAAAGTATCAATAAAACTCTCGTCTGTAAATTCTGTACCCTCCACTATTTCCTTTTCCTTTTCCTCTTCATTCCCATCCTCATTCCTATCCTTCTTTACTTCCTTTTCTGACATTCTACCACTTTCTTTGGTATCATCTACCTCCATTTTTACTTCTGTCCATTCATCTGTAATCTCCATATTCTTTAGTGACAAATCTTCCTTTTCCTTCACCATCTCTACAACCCCTGTCTCTACCTGTCCCTCTGTCTCTATCTTTGCTTGATCTACCTCCTTTCTTTCTTCCACTTTTCCTTTTTCTCTCTGTTCTTGCTCTTTTTGTTCCTCTTTTTCTTTCTTTTCAGTCTTGACTACTCTTTCTGCCTCAACTGCTTTTTCTGCCTCGACTGCCTTTTCTTCCTCAACTTCCTCCACACTATTTCCAATCTTTATTTTCTCTACTCTATTTATACTCGTTTCAATCTCCTCCATCGTTATTGAATCTTCTTTTTCATTCGACTTTGTTTCAATTCTTTCATATCCTGTATCTTTAATCTCCCCTATTATTTCCCTTTCTTTCTGAATCATCCTTCCTACCCCCATCTCCATCTCCATCTCCGCCTCCTTATTTCTTCCATTCATTTCCTCTACCCCCTCTGCTTTTCCATTTACCTTGGCCATCCCATCTACCTCTTTATCACCACTACCTTTATCCCCCTCCTTTAATTCGCCATCATCCTTACTCTCATCCTTAATTTCATCTACTCCTTTCCTACTTTCAACATCCGCCTCTTTTATTCCATCCTTTTCATCCATTCTTTCCACTTTCAATTCATTTTTACTATCGTTGTTTTCTCCATTGATTTCCTTAATCGCCAATGGGTCAACTTCTGCTGCCATCATCTACTTTTTGCCAAATATTTTTTGTACCTTTACTTTATTCTCGTTCCTCTCAATTTAACTATTTGATTTAAACTCTTTGAATTCTCTTCTATTTCTCACTGCTATCCCCCCAATTTTCTTGTCTTTGCTCGCTGCTCTCGTTTCTTTTTTTTTATTACTTTTATTGACAAGCTGATGAAACTACAACAAAAAATAATTTACCTCGCTTTATTCTTTTACTATCTTTATACGTTTACAGTAACAGCTTCTTTATTTTCACTTCTTCGTTTCTGAATTTTATTACTGTTATTTCAATAAATTATACCTCGATATTATTAATGTAAAAGCAAAAAAAAAAAGGAATTCTATCTCCAATTAATTATTCTGCCTCTTTTAAATAACAACATATATATATATTATCACTGCTTTGCATGTACTATTATTAATAATAGCAACAAATTTTCGACTAAATAAAACCTCAATTCGCCTTGGTTTTGTAAAATGCTACTAGCTTTATACTAATTCTCGTTTTTCTTTTTTTTATTATTATTACTTTTTTGAATTTTTATCTAGTTTTTTTGTTTTTGTTTTTGTTTTATTTTTTTTTGTTTTATTTTTATTTTTAATCTCGTTTTTGCCATTTCATTAACTCATTTTTGATTGTTTGCACCTTTTAGTTTTTTGTTTTTTTTCAATTAAAAAATTTTTTTCTCTGTTTTTTTTACATTTTTATGTCTTGATGTTTTTTTTTATATCGACTATTACGCCCTTTTCAATCACCTAAATCTCGTTCAGCTACTAACTTATCAGCAATATTTCTAGCATCGCTCTTTCTCGCTTCTACCCTCCCATTCGCTCGCTTTTATTTACTTTGTTTCTTTCTTCGTTTTACATCTTGGCTTTAATTATCTCACATTTTCAGTATTAATTTATTTATTTTTTCCTTCTCTTTTCTTTTCTTTCAATTAAATTAGTCAGTCACCTAATTTTTCCCTTCACTTTAATCGCTTATATTTATCTCGCCTTACATTATCCTCGCTTTTGTTTTTGTTTTTGTTTTGTTTTCAAGTTTTTCGCTTTTGTTTATCAACTTTTCGCGCTTTTACTCTGATTCTTTATTCCACTTTGATTTTTAATTAATTTGCAAATTTATTTATCTCCACCAATTAAAACACCTTCTTTTATTACATATACCATCTTTCCTATTTTTTATTATCCCAAGTGAACCATTTTTTTCCCTTTTCAACCTCTGTTTCAACCTAACTCGAACTGAAATCTCCTAACTTGATTCACGCCTATTTATCGCTACTGCCTGTTTTATGTTTCTATATCTCTGAGACATTTTTTTACTTGCTCATTCCTAATAGCTTGTTACAGTTAAAACCACAAATTAATTTACTTCCAATCTCTTTAATCTTTTTTTTTTTTTTGGTAACCATTTTTTGTGCTCTGCTCGAGTTACAATAACACCTCTCATCACACAGTATCAATTTATATTTGTGTCGTGGAACATTCTTATTAATGCGGCAACTATGTCTATCTTTTTTCTTTTTTCTTTAACTCGGCTTTTTGCTTATATTTATTTTATTAACTTTCATTTAGAGTGCAAAAAAAGTATACCGAATCGAGTGTTTGGTATATCTGTTTTTGGCAATTACCTACTTGACGTTGCCTTATCTCTAGTCAAATTAGTTTTATATACCGATTGATTGACTTTGGTGTTTTAAACCATCCCTTCCATACCACCCAACTGTTGAATTCGGGTCAACATTGCTTGAATCAAATCTTCTTGGGCTTTTTGGCCAGGTATTCACAAAACATTTGTGTTTGCACAACCTTGCATTTATATGTCTTGCATTACCTCTCATATCTCACTCAATACCATATACACCGATCATAAATACACCCTAATACTAACAGCACTCAGTGTAGCATTTAGCCAAGTATACTAATCCTTATGATGTTCTAAAATCAACCTCATGGCATCACTCTCTCGGGATAAAGCTAACTTGTTCAGTAACAAAGCGTGACCCTTTGTATAATGCATTTGCATTCCACTATTTATTCCAACACTCTGTTTATCACCGCCTTGATAAACCCGACTTGGTTGCCTGTCAAGTGCGGTTTTCTTTAGATTTTACCACTGCAATAAAAATATGCGAGTACTTTTGCTAGGTGTACCAATAGCCAATAACAATAACAAATTTTGTTAAGCGACAACAGTAAATCAAACAAGTTGCCTTTTAAACAGAAAAAAAAAAATTACAAACCAACAGATTTGTAGCCAATTCTCAACCAAAAAAAAAATGTAATTAATTTTCCACAATATACAATGATAAGAAATAAAACACTTTTGATTATTTGTAATCTCTGAAAGAGATCTGTTTTTTTTTTCTTGTTTCATTTCATTATTTTTGAATTAAAACCTCGCCTTTTAATCCAAATCAATTCCGGGAATTGAGAAGCACACGCAATAATAGCAAAAACAGCAACAATGTCCTCAATCAAAACAAAGAGACTAGAGCTTGCAAAGATTACAGCAAAAATATTTGGAAATGCATTTAACCCAACTAACGCAAGAGCAGGAGGGAAGATCTTACGACAAAAGGCATCAAGTCCCAAAATAGGATCCTACTATCCACCCGATGACGTGTACCAATTCGCAAAGTTTAGGACATTTAGAGATATGTTTAAGGGCAGCGATTATCAGCCAGTTGATTTCGATGAGCTTAACCGTCTTAAGGTTGTTGATCGATTGAGACGAAGAGGAAAAGGTGCACCTACAAAGAGTAAGTTTTAGTTTTATTATTTATCAGATATGACATGGCCCCGCGAGCAGTCAAATATAGGAACAAAAAATTGGGCTGGCAACTATGCCAAGTTGTTGGATCTGCTTTTATAAACCATTCCAAATGTTTTTGCTAAATCCAAATCCAAATCTATTAAATATTTAACAAGTTGAGATCCTTTTTAACTTTAATCCTACAATTGTACTTTTTATTATTGAATCTGTTTTTTTTAGAGAATGAACCTACCGTTAAAGGAAAGAAAAAGTGATACTTGGACTGTTGCAGTAAACGTCTTTTAGATTATTACGTTCTGTTCATCGCTGTTTTATTTAGACTTTTATCTTTTTTATTTAAAAAAAAGTATACTTTAGGTTACTCAAACTACTATTGTTGTAAACACATTTATTATCCATATTTCAATACTTTTTTAATTTGAAGCGCTCTTTACAAACAAACAGCCCCCTTCATGTATGAATTACAACGTAGATTATAGATAATATCTAGCTTGATTAAAACACCATGCTGCAGCCATTAAAACCAATGCAATAGCTGTTGTTTCTTTTTCACAATGTCTTGGCGCGCTTTGTATAATAGAAAGTTTAATAATAAAGTATACAAAGGGCGTATGTAAATACGTATTTATGTACTACACATGTATATACAAGTAGATAAATGTATTTATAAGCAAAATGTATGTCAAATACACACTTGAAAGTACGGACGATCTAATTGATCAAAGGAAGATTGATGCTACTTTAAGCCTGGACAGGATCAAGTAGCGGGGTTTGTGGATGGCCTCCAAAAACGACGCTGTTACCGGCACCGTCTTGGCGCCGAGGGTGTCGGGATTCTTAAGAATCTTGGCGGTTGGTTGTTTTAACTCCCTTCCCTGGAGCTTTTTAACTTAATTTTATAATGGCTAATTTAGGGCTCCATTTTATCAGCTCTTAAAGCTTCTCATCTAGTGCAGTCTAGCAGGAGATGTTCAATTGTTTGTGGTGTCTCCTGTCGATTATATTTTAATTAAAGAACAATGTATAATTGGTAGCTTTAGAATATTCTAGAAATTAACACTCGCTGCTGATTAGTCGGTGCTTTCAAAACTGTTACAAGTAGAAGAGAGTCAAAACTGTTACACCAGGGGAATAGATAAAATAAAAGGTAACAGATATAAAAAAAATGGGCCCTAATAGCAGTTAGGATGTTGTAAGACGCCTTTTTTTTAGTTTGGTTTGGAATAGATAAATCTCTCAACTACTTCATCCCTCAGTGATCTATCGCTGGGAAGACTATTGTTTGATTATTAACGCAAGTTAGTTTACACCATTCAATAGCAAGATGTCAACAGCAATAAAAAAAAGCGATACATTTGTAGAATAACAAAAGCAATTAGTCAAGTGCAATGTATAAAAGATCAAGGCATAGCTCATAATTGCAGTTGTATAATTTTAGCTCAAAGTGCAAGTGGAATACCTTTTAATGTCAAACTTGGGACAGAACTTGTCATCTTTTCCTAAGTTGAAGTATCTTGGCTTAAACGTATTCCCATTAGCAGCGGCACTCTTAACTTCGATTCTTTGGTTCTCCTCAACCTTTGTCTTTTCCCTTGTTGCAGAGTCCAAGTCGCAGTTCTTTATGGCTATTGTTGTCTGATGCCACACCCTATTGCGTATTGCAAAGCAGAGTAAAGATATATTAGTAAATATACTATCTGCCTTGGCGTACTGGGTTGATTTGCTCCAAGCTATTTGAAAGCATGTGCTTTTCCTTCAAAAAATAATGGTGCCAAGTTGAGCTTGGCAGTAACTTGACCAAAAATAAATGTTGAATAATCTAAACACGGCTATCTTACTTTCGGGATTCTTTATCCTCCTGGTTTTCTAAAGGATCAACGATAAGCGGTGACCTGTTTTCCTCCTTGCAGTCAAACAAAACCTTTTGTTTCTTTTTCTCTGGGCCTTTGCAGCTCTAATTTAGATGCATTTCGGGTTAGTTTACCGGTATTTGCAATCGGGTCCATCAAAAGCTAAGTAAACAACTAAATACTTTGGATATATTTACCCTATAGTACATTGCCTTTTGCCAATCACCATATACTTCGTACAAAACCTCGTTGGTTGAGATTCTTTTGATTTTTCCAGATATTTGGTTGTATTTCCCTGTTAGAAATCCCTATTTAATCACAACCAGCCGATATTATAAAACCACATCATTGTTAATAATTTATATACTCGCAATAGAGTTATCGAGACAAAAAGAAAACGTTTAGATTAATTTGGACTTGGAAACATGCATTAAAGTCAAAGTAAGACTCTTTCTATATGCAGTATATCCCATTTACAGCGCACTATGCAATATTGCAATTATTACCTTGACTTTAAAGTCGACAGTGAAGACCAAATCATTCTTCTCGCATTTGATGTATGATTTTTCGCCAATTTCCAAGATCATTTTTCCGAACAGTATGCCTCTTGCATACATGTTGGGGTAGTTGAGCTCATAACTTTCATCCCAGTCTTCAAGGTACACTTTGGTGCATCCATTAAGCAGCACACCAACACTGTTTCCCCAAAACCTACTCTTAGGCCTCAAGTCGCCCTGAATGTGGATTCCCTCCTGTGGGCAGGTATAATAGAACGCCGACATTGGCGGATGGTGCGAGACTTGCTCCGAGATAAAGTACGCCTTTTTGTTTTCTTCCGGATTATACTTGCATCTAAAGAACTCACCCAATGTTGGGTTGTATGGCTTTTTGACTCCCTATAGTAAGTCATGTTTAATAATAAAATGTTACAGTATTTGCTTTAGTTGCTTCTAAAAATAAATAAATACAAGCCTTTTTGCTGTCTAGATTTGGCTTTAAAACCAAGTCAATATTATAAGCTGTATTACCTTGGGGTGAATGTGCCAACCTGACATGTACGACTTTACTGCCAAGATAAATCTCTCAATAGGGTCCTCGGTTCTATTGGCTCTATTAGCCATTTGTTTTGCAGGAACATACACATGTTAGTACATTAGTCTTTAAATTTGAGTTTGTGTTAATAATAGAATCTGCGGTTGGGTTTAGATTAGAATTTGTGTTAGAATTTGAACAAATTTTCTTTTGAAACCACATTTACACCATTTTTTACACACATATTATAACAAGAGAAGCATATATTTGTAACGCGGGGATGTTTAAATGAATCTCAACTTACTGCAACATTACATCTGGATGTGATAGAAAATCTGTAATCCTTTCTGTAAAGCTTCTTGGCTCTAAAACAAATGTGGGTAGCGTAACTCGAGATAAATCCATGTTGGTGCCGAGTTGTGATATTATACTAAGTATAATGTTGCGTGGCTCCTCTCCAATATCCTCTTCATTGTCGAGGTTTTCAACTGGGCTTATCAATTTGGTCATTTTTTGTTATGCGCCTTGGTTCTTTTTTTTTTGTGCCTCCTTTTGAATTGGAATAACGCCTCGTACTTGCTTGTGTTACACTATAGAATCCGACTTTTGGGTTATACTATACTGTGTAATACTATACTATGTAATACTATACTGTGTTATACTATACTATACTATACCGTATTGTAATGTAATGTATTATTTAAGTATACTTGGTGTTTATTGAAGGTAGGTGGGATTTTTTAGCTTGAGCTAGTATCGACTTATTTATTGCTCAAGTAAAATACTTGTGAGTGCGGAGCCATTGTATTCTGCAAAAATGAAATTTTGTAAAGCCACTTTTTGTTTTTATTTTACCTCTAGGTTTTAGCTTTTTTTTAGAAAATAAGGCTAATTTAAATTTCAACTATTTTCTTTTAATTTAGTCGCTACATTTAATTAATAAATTAGTTAATAAAGCAACTCCTGTTGGTGCTTTAACCAAGGACATTCAAAAGCGCTTGTGCAGGGCAATAAAAAAGCTTTAGGATCTACCATTGTTTTAAGGAAAGCTGAGTGGACAATCGCTGAGTTTTTGTATAATCTTAGATACTCCCAGCTGTTTGGTTATAAATCCACTCACGCTTTAAAACTGAGATTTACACCAGCCAATAAATAGCAACTCTAGTTTCTAGCATGGGCAACTCTTGGTCATATTTAACTGTGTGATGCAAATGTGAAACTGATTGTTTTAAAGTTGTGTTCAAAGGGCCCTATGGCCAACAGAATAACAGCAAGTCTAGTTTTAAAAATAGAATGTGTAAGCCGCAATGTGTGGGTGGGATTTAAGGTGTTTTATTCTACGGACCTCAATGAAAAAAAAAGTATTTTATGGTTAATAAGGCAAGTATCGTTTCTATTTATGCGTTTATTTTTCCAATAGTAATCTTTGTTTTACTTTATTATTACATACAATCTGAACTTGGCATTACCATTTCGCTAAGATTTATTCCAACTTGATGTGCACTTGATTATTGGTTATGCCATGTGTTTTTTTTTAAAAAATTAACACTAAGGTAGCTGCAAGTTTTAGGCACATTAATTTGATTATTCAGACACTACTATCCATTGGCCTGTTTGCACAAAATAGCTTGCCTCGCCTTTCTAAAATTATAGCTTGCATTTACAATTTTTCAAAAACCCAGAACCAAAAGCCGGTTTCAAGTATGATGGCTGTGATATTGTTTATTCAGTAATTTAGACCAAACACAAACCCTACTTGGCCGCTCGATTTTGCAAAACCAAATTCAGGCTTGCTATTAGCCTAGCTCTAGATCCGATTTAAACACCAAGTCAAGTTTATCGGCGTGAATTTGCTAAAAATTATCTTGATTCGGAAATTTTCCCCCTGCATTGATCAGCGAATCACTTTGGCTTAAAACCAGTTCAATCTTATTCCAGCTACTTGCTCTTACAAAGTGTATTATGTTGTCCGTTTCCAACAAGTACTATAGTTCCTGGCCAAAAGCCTTTATAGAAAAAGTAAATGCTTTTAGCCAAAAGTTCCAGTAAAAAAAGCCTATTTCAATAGAACAGATTGCTAAAAAGGCTTCTAGTCGCCCTATTGGTCTCCTGGAAAATTATCAAGACATTCTTCCAACCGCAACACTAAATCACCACCAAGCAAGCAAGCGAAAAGCAGCCTAGTAAAGCCCAGCACCAAATCGTCAAGCCTTCACTTGTGCTTTGTGTTTAAGCCCCACAATTACCCGTTTGAGCTAACGAATGTTTTATACTGGAGTATCCTTTGTGTTTTTACCGGCATATAACTTGCGAATTTGTAATGTTTTTATTTTGTCTGCTCTCACGCCTTATAATCAGAAACAGAAAGCGTTCAATATACCTATATTTTAATAAATATCACCCGCATAATTATCCTCTTTTTTTTAGTCCATATAATTGTTTTGGAAATGTTGGGTATACTCTGGTGGCCAAACTTTTCGGCCTTTAGCTGCAATGCCGATCGGAGTCCAAGGTAAAGGTTGCGACGTGGCTGATATATGTCATTTTTATTAATAAGTTATTATCGACTGATAAGGTTCCAAAACGCCTCTTAAATTTAAAAAGAGGATAACACCGGTTTAAACATATTTAAAATGCTTTAAATGCGCCAGTATGCTGATCCAAAACCCCGTAAACATCAACTATTGATTCTCAACAAGATCCGTTACAAATAAACTCATTGCGACACTGGCTGAACTTATCCTCCATGTGTATAGCCTATAGTATACTATATATCATACCACAGTGAGTTAGCCGATACTGGTAGTGTTTCTATAATAGTGGTATATTTGTTAGTAATCCTGACTGAGTAATGAAAGTGACATATGTTATAACAGAATAACCTGACACTGACAACGATTGGTTGGCCAGGTGTCATATTGATCCTAGGCATTTGCACTTTACTTTATAAAACACCACAGTAATGGAGCTGGTATGTATATGCGTTGTGTACGGAAGAGAGAGCAAAAAAAAGAGAAAGTGGCGAAGCAGTTTGTAACCAATGTTGAAGAAAATACGTACCAAATTCTTGATACAGGCATCCGAATTTGATGTATGTGACAAATTATTATTCCTTCGACAATATTTGCCGGCGACTTGCTCCGATTAACTGACTTGACAACAGGTGATAACGATGTTCTAGCCCAAATTTAGACTAGTTTATAAATTGGCTGATTTACTTGACTACAAAAGTTATGGAAAAAAAAATACACAAGAGACATTGTCCTATTCTCTTTCACTTCTTTTTACCGGGAAGGCCTTGTTTTATTTTAAACTGGCATCATTTTCAACTTTGTCAATTAGCAATTGATTGTTCACTAGCACATATTCGATCATTTATATAGGAAAAAGTATCGACCTAAAGGCTTGAACAAAGAAAAAAAAACGTTTAATGAAAATTCAAAAAAAAAGATAATGCACATGGTTCAAGTTAACTAATATATCTACCAGTAATACTTGGATACAATCCAATTCATTTTTTACAGTCCAATTCACTTTTTACAGTCCAACTCACTTTTTACAATCTAATTCATTTCTTAAAATTCAATTTCATTTCTTCAGTTCAATTCATTTCTTACGACCTGTTTTTCTTTTAATAGCCTAATTTGATCAAACCGATTTAATTTGAATCGATTTATTTATGGCCTGATTTAGATTTCATGATTTTTTTGTTTTTTGTGCAGTGTTGATTTGGTAATTGTTAAAGTTGAAATGTAAAGATTGTAAATTGTTTGATAAAATTTAAGTTTAAACCCCAACGCTAATGGTAGATCCGATATCTGCTAGAAGATGACTATTATATTACATAATAACAAGTGAGTGCAAATAAAACAAAATAATATATATTCCAGCCAGTTGCCAAAATGCCAGAGCAGTATGTACAAGACAAGTGAATCTACAAAGACAAAAGTGCACACTGATGTGCTGTAAGCAAAAAGCAGCAGAACACATCACAGTTTCTACACAAAGTCGGCTAAAAAAAAACCAAGACCGTAGTATAATTACAATCTGGTTGGACCAAAAGTACTTTTACTATCAATCTTTAAAAGAAGTCCGCCAACTGCCGGAGAGCATTCGAAAATAAAATAAAAAATAGCACATTATAGATGTTGAGCATTTAGGGTGTAAAATATCAGGTGATAAATCCTAAACAATAGATTAAATTCAGTGGACAACAAAGCAAGGGATATTAATAAGACCAAATTAAGAAAGTATTGAAACATAACACAATAGGACCGAACAAATTCCCAATAGATAGATTTAAACTCTTGTCAGTTCGAATACACCACCAAGCAGATGGTATGTTTTGGCATGATTTGTATATTGGCTTTTACTTGAATCTAAATATAGATTCAAGTAAATCTGTGGGCTGACAGTTTTAAAACTCAAAATTTCAAGTCGATATAGACCGCGGCCAATAATTAGAAATGAATAAATAGGCTTGTAAAATAAAAATAGTAGTACTAAAAAATAAACAATAGAAGACTTTCAAAATGGTAGAATCAAAACAGATACTCTACCAAGCCTGCCTCGTGCGGTGTTTTACGCAAATTAATCACCATGTCCTTGATCGACTGATAAATATTTGGTCATTATGGGTCATGTTTCATATAAGTAAATACAGCACATTGCTTTACCTATGAGTGGGCTGATTTCGAGGCAGTATATCTTAATACGGCATAGACAAGAGACAGCTATTTAGACAACAAAGTTCAGGTTCCACTACAATACGTACAATGACATCGCTTTAGTTGAGTTTGCGTCAATAATACCGAGGTTCAATAATGCACTGATATTTTGAATGACGACAAGTGTTGCTACACTTTGCACCAAATAGGAAAGGCATTTTCCGAAATACCCGTAATTGCGTTGTAAACAATGGTTGTGAGAGTAAAATAGTTGCATTCGTAAAGCTGACAGTTGTAAAGGGTTGGATTTTATAAAGCTGACAGATGTAGAGATTGTAAACTAATGTTTGGTGCTTTAAAAAATTGTAAATGTTATTTCGGTCAACCTTTTTTTTTGCCTTTTTCTACTAGAAGAGCAAATGTCCCATAATACATGTTTAAACAGCTTTTTTGAGGTCAGAGTTGCGGATCATTTGTTTTTGATAAACCCGAATGTCAAACCCATATATATAGTGAACTCTTTTTTTTAGCTAAAAGCAATTGTTTATTCTTTCTCACTTGATATTAATAAAAGAAACCTCATTGTCAAAAGCAGACAATAAAAAACAGCAGAATTTGAATAATAGCAAAAGAGGAAAAAGAAATCTATAAATAAAAGGAACAAACTAGAGTGCAAAAAAAAAATCAATATCATATCTTTCTTAAAATCAATAAAAAGAAGTCTAATTCAACTTGTTAGTTCAATATCGTATATTGCGTTGAATTTATTGATCAAACACCTCACTCAAATACAAGATAAAGCCAAGTCTATTTCAATAAAAAAAACTCCCAACTTTATAATATGACAATATAAACACTGGGTAAAGGATTGTTCATAAAGTGGAATACACCAGAAACTAAAGTAAGAAAAAGCAACTGTGATAAAGAATAATCGTCTCAACAAAATCAACCAATAAGCCGAGAATACAGGCTTTGTAGAAGGAAAAAGGAGAAAAAGATCAAGTCAGCATTTACGGACCGTTTAGATCATTACTAAATACTCGAGAAGGCTGGTTTCAGGAGAATTCTACATAGAGACCAATTGTGAGATTTCCACATTGCTCCAACTCTAACAGGGTGCCTTTGAAAGCTGACTGAACAGTTTGAGAGCCCAATTAAAAGGTAAAAAAAACAACATGCTATTCTAAAAAAGGTAGAGTGTACTGCTATAATTTTGAAACGATGATTCTAGATTAAAGATGAGTTGGCGTTTATTGCAACTTATTTTAAGATGATATGTCAGCGCCATCTTCATCATCATATGAGAGACAGCATAGTGGAGGGGGTTAGGGTGATTGTAAACCATAATTTGTGAACCGAGTTGAACAAAAAAAAAATAGGGAGTAAACTGTACATTATTTAATCGGATAATTGGCTTGTAAAATAGTGAATTTTTCAAAAAGAAATCCCCCTCCCCCCCCAAAAAATTACAAAATGGGCTTCAAATTAAATAAATTTAAATTGGGGTTTTAAAAGAATTGTTATTGCTAGTTTAAGATGAAATTGAATTACATTGGACAACACATTTCTAAGTAAATGTAATTAAAACTAGTGAATGGCTTTGGTTTACAACAAAGTGCGGTAAAATTGATAAACAAGTTTTTACTTTCTTTTCCAAATGTTTAAAATTTTAATTCGTGCGATTAATAATCGCAACTCTGGTGAAGATTGAGTCGAATTTCTAATTAAGAAGGAAAAAAAAAAGGCAATGATTGAGGAACTAAAAAGCATATAAAAGAAGGAAACGAACTTGTGTTGAAATAATCCAAAAAAAATAAAATAGGAATATAATGTTAAGCCATAAAAAAAATATTATATTTTTATTAATAACAAGTTTCGTTGTCTAGACATAAATAGCTTCAGGGGGACAGGAAAAAAGAATTGTATTAAAACCGACATAGCCCATTTTTAAGCGCTACAGTCCAGAAACGCAGACGGTTACTAGTCGCAATTTGCCCAACTTTACAAAAATAAGGGCCTGTGAGAAGAAATATAGAAAAAGGAAAGAGGGTAAATATACAGGGTGTAAATCTACTAGTTTGGTACTACTAAACAAAACAAAAAAGCCGAGTTGGAAGTATATTAAGAGGTATTACTGTAAAGGTAAAAAACAATACAAAGTAAATCAGGGCTATATTAATCAGCTTGCTTTAGAAAAGAAAGAAAAAAGCAAAATATACATAATAGCGGGGGCTGACACAGCAAGTAATTGGATAAATATATACACACAGAAATGATAGAAGAGAAAGTAATTGAGAGCAAAAAACGGAGGGCGAACGTTATTGAAGATGAGACAGGATGCGTTGACTTGGTGGCCAAGAAGGCAAAGACTAGGGATATGGGGAATGGCGATGAGGCGGTTGGTGAGAAGCACAAAGGCAAGTCGTTAAATAGTGGGTGTGAAGCCGAAAACGGCAGGACAATTCGTAGAGAAAGAGCAGAAGCAGAAGAATTCAATGGGTTGAGAGAACCAGACAACGAGGAAAATGATGCGGAGGTGGTTGATTATAACAACTTGCTTAAAGCGATAGAGCCAGTGCCCAAAAAGCCAACAAACATCCCAATATACACGCAGATGGAGGAGTTCATACTGACGATGCAGGAGAACCTATGCAAGGTTCTTAGCGACTTTGACGGTAAAGAGTTTTCCTATGACAGATGGTTGAGAGAGGAGGGGGGATACGGAATTACTCGGGTTCTGCAGGGAGGAAAAATACTAGAAAAAGCGTGCGTAAATGTATCAGTAATGGAAGGATCTTTGACAATGAGCAGCATCGCGCAGCGTAAAGGGCTCAAGTTGGAGGAAGGCTGCGAGTATAATTTCAAGCTTGCAGGGCTGACAATCATCATACACCCAAACAATCCGTTTGCACCATCAACCCATGCAAACTACAGATACTTTGAGCTGTTTAAAGATGGCAGTCCAGACACAGAGCCAATTGTGTACTGGTTTGGAGGCGGTGCAGATCTGACGCCTTCGTATGTAATTGACGAGGATGCGGTGTTTTTCCATGCTGTTCACAAAAACGTGTGTGACGAGTACGACAAGAGGTATTACCCAGCATTTAAAAAGTGGTGTGACGAGTACTTTTACCTGCCTAGCCGTGGCGAGTGCAGAGGAATTGGGGGTATTTTCTTTGACGATTTAGACAACAAGCCAGCAGCTGAGCTGTTTGAGTTTATCAAGGATGCGTCAAAAGCATTTTTATCTTCATACATGCCTATTCTTCACCGAAGAATGAACACTCCATTTACTCAAAAGAACAAGGAGTGGCAGCTGCTGCGTCGTGGCCGATCGGTAGAGTTCAACTTGTGTTTTGATAGAGGCACAAAGTTTGGAATGTCGACTTCCGTACGAACTGAAAGTATTTTGTCTTCGCTTCCGCTTAACTGTACATTTTTCTACAACTATAAGGTGCTGAAGGGGTCTTTAGAGGCTACGTCCCTCGAAATACTGCGAAATCCACGCCAGTGGATATAAAATAAAATCCTCCACACCAAATAAGGAGCAATGTTAAGTAAAAAAAAAAATGTAGGGAGAGGGTTTAAGAAAACATTATAGAAAGGTTTTAGGCTTAGCATATTATCGGCGCTTTGTCTAATCTCAGCTTTCCTTTTTCTTTGAAAAAAAAAAAAAACTCTTGTGATTTTGGTTTTTGGTTCTTACGGCCTTGGCTTTTTTTGTTTTTGTTTTTGTTTTTGTTTTTAATTTTAATTTTACTTTTATTTTTACTTTTACTGATACTTGTTTAATCAAAATTTACTTTTCAACTACCTGTTCATTTCTATTAATATTAATTGTACATTCAAACAAACTCGTCGTTATAAAACGAGTAAGACCAATTTAACTTATGTTTGAAGAGTTTGGTGGAAGTTTTGGTCCGGATCTTTTTTTTTCTTCCTTCTTTCCACCACTAAAAGAGAATTACAATAGTAAAACATTTGACTTGTTTATTTGATCGCTGGGAACTAAGAATCGTTGTTAGTTGTTGAAAAAAATAAAATACAGTTTTTATTCTGTTTTTTGAAATAACATCAACTAAGAAAAATAAATCATTTTAGCGCGACAAAGCCAAATGGATTTCACCAAAAAAAAAACATCAATATTTCGCATTATTAGTTAAAAGTGGGTTTTTTATTCTTTAAATTAATTGGAACTTTTAATAACAAAAAGTCAAAAAGCTAGAGTAAAAAAAAAAAAAGAAAAAAAAATAGATTTAAACAAAAAAAATAGTCAATAAAATAAAACTTGGCTTTGACTATTTTGATTAAAGGCTTAATACAAACCGGTGTAATTTGGTCGAGAACAAAGGTTATAGAATAAAGCGAATAGTAGAGAATAAGGTATTCATAGCACGATAATAACGACAAAAACAGCACATATATTATAGTAGCAAATGAGTAAGGCGGAAAATAAGGAAACTTGGGAGGATTCGGTAAGCTTATACTAATTGTAGTCCTTTAATCGTCGAGTTTTATTTATAAAAGCGAGCGCAGAAATGGGATAGCAAAAGTGGTGTGGTGAATGAAAGATAATGAAGGAGTTGGCTAGGTGCGATTTGTTTAAAATAAAAAGGGGGTACGATGTTGATGAAGAATGGCAAAAATGGGTTATAAGAGTGTTCTGTAACGGCAATGGTATAAATGAAATGTGTACAATTTAGGATTTTCCGATATTATGCGAGACTTGTTTGGGAGACAATCCGTACGTCCGAATGACAAGAGAGAAATTTGGAAAAGATTGCAAGGTTAGTTTGGAAAACAAGGTCTTGAAAAATAGAATTAAAGAGGCGGAGGCAAGATGATATAGATAGTATGGATAGACTAGATATATTTTATTTAATATTTGATTGGTGTTGATAAAACAACATAGATTTGCTCAAGGCCATTTACGGTGTTTAGATGGCTACCAGGGGCAGGAATGAGATACAAGAAAACAGAGATTTGTCAAGTTTGCGCAAAGGTGAAGAATGTGTGTCAGACATGTATATTGGATTTGCAATACGGTAATGACTAGAATAAGATTTAAGCTTGTTGAAAAATGATTTTCCCAAAAGAAAAAAAAAGGGGGGAGCAATAAAAGAAAAGTAAAAGAGATTAAAGTAAAAAAAAGTGAAGGTTGTTGACATTGAGTGTGTTATTTGTTGTATTGGATTTGTTAGGATTGCCTGTTCAAGTAAGAGACACAGCGTTAGAGTTGACAGAGTCAGCACCAAGATCGGATGTAAATCGGCAGTTTTATAGCCAGTCACTAGATAAAAAGGTAATGTAATGGTGATAACAAGCCCCGAGGTTGGAATATAGAGTGACTAGTGGGAGTGGGTAGGCATAAAGCAATATTTTATAACAAATGGTAAATAATGGATGGTTTGGATAGCTTGAGATACAGAGCGGATTGCTGGACTTTTCAGGGACGGACAATGCGGGGGGGAGGGAGGCGTTGACGAGGATGGCGAGGACAGATCCATATTATAAAAGAAATAAACCACACCTATGTTCGTTCTATGCAAAGGGGGAGTGTACACGTGGGGACAGTTGTCCGTACAGACACGAGCTTCCAGACACGGATAAGGAGTTGGTGAAGCAAAACATAGTTGACCGGTACCACGGAAAGAACGATCCGGTGGCAATGAAGATACTGAAGAATGCGAACAAGAAGACAGAGATGTTGAAGACGCCAGAGGACAAGAGCATAACGAGTCTGTTTATGTCCAACATGAACGAGGCGATTGGGGAGAGCGATGTGCGAGAGTACTTTGAGAGTTTTGGGCAGCTGAACAGTGTGGTTTTGAACAAGAAGAACAGGTGCGGGTTTGTGAATTTCAAGTTCCGTGGCAGTGCGGAGGCTGCAGCTGACCGGTCGTTTGGGGGGTGTTCGATTAAGGGCTTTATGATTCGGTTGGCATGGGGAAGAGCGCGGCCAAAGGGGCCAGCTGGGGCTGACAAAGCAACACCGGTGTTGTCGAGTGGGGGGAGCAGCGTTGTTGATAGTAAGGGGATTGCACTGCCACCAAGCACAAAAAGCCTGGCCACAACAAAGTATTCCAGTATGGATCCAACTTTACAAGGGGCTGTTGTTGAGTAGAATAATTATCTTTTGACTTTAACTTGTTTATTTTTACAAATTAAATTAAAAAAAAAAAAACTAGGTTTGGATATACCGTCATTTGTTTCTTTTTTTTTTTTTTTTTTG